>DWQX01003960.1:0-16166 GCA_018245475.1 Pharmacophagus antenor
ATATATATTTATATAAATTTTACATTTCACCACACAAATTACATTACATTAGATATGCAGTGACTTATTTAAGATAAATCAGTAATTCAATATGAATATGGTTAAAACTTTGCTATTCGGCGTCTACTACCTTTACAAATCCACATTGTAATCTCTTGGCTGATACTTTATTTCCCAGTTGCTATTTAAACTGACACTTGAATAAATTTCCCTTATAAAAATATAAATTTCTTTATGACTAATTGCATTAGTGGCATATTCAAAATTAAAGCAAAAAGCTGCTCTTTTCTTCCTTACTAGACAATCTCTACTCAAATTATTCAAACAATATCTACTCTAAATTGTACTGGTTGTGCTACGACGTAGCTACACACGTACCTACGTTGTAGAACAACTGTGTCGAATTTTGAAACCCTGTTAAGAATCGTCTCTATACCATATATATACGTCACATATATATGATTGAAACGATTTCTCACCGATTTGCGATTCGAAGTTACATAAATACAAACAAACTCCAATCACTAATTTAGTTCAACATGAGCGTGCCTTTGCTAAGTAATTAATTTCAAATTAATTAAAGTTTTGGGCGCAGTAGGTTTATTTAAGTTTTTAATTCTGTTATGTGATTTATTTTTATTACAATTATTGAATTTTAATAGCTGATATTGCTAATTAATATTATTATACATAAGTAACTTGTAACAAGATTACGGCAACAGTATTGATAGAATTGGTGCATGAAAAGGAAATTAGGTTAATTTTTCTTCTTTCCTTGTAAATAAAAACAATTTGTACGTAATATTGGCGCAGGGATAGCCTGATAAATACCTGGTATTCGATTCGGCTCTTCGGGCAGAAGGGTAAGACAGCACATACAACAGCTAGGTAAGGTTTTGTAGAGCGTTCTCTCTGTTCTACAGTGTTTCGACACATTGATAATTGAGAGTAATTACGATAGATAGAGATGACGCTATACAAAACCGAACCTAGCCGAATATCTCACTATTCTTCACGGTTTTACTATAAATTACGCAGGGCGACATAAATGATAGACCATTTTATATTAGTAACATAAAGTTCTTTATTCGAAAGTCGGGTATTATGATCATAATTAAAGATTTCAATGACCGGATCTAGGTACTAAAGTAGATTCACCCTCTTACTATAAAACTCAAACTTCCGGAAGAAGCTATAGCGGAGCTTCTAATAATTAACTTAATAACAAACGCTACAGTGAGCAAACACCACTGCGATACAATATTGCCGTTAACTAAAAATAGAATAAAAGCACAAAGAAACCTTTTACTATCCGGTTGGCAATGAGCCAGCAATTAAAAGTCTGGAGTGCGATGTAAAAACATAAACCTTCTCGCTATTTCATCGTGGAATTAAATAAGAGATCAATTCTCTTACTCGAATATCTAGACTGTTGAATTCTAACTGGATAGTAAATGTGTAGTAATAATTAAGGTGACTGCCTCCGGGGTGCATTGGTTTACTCGCTTGCTTTGTAACGCGCAGGTTCGGGGTTCGATTCTCCGCCCACAGTAGTGGAAACTGGATGGTGGTAAGCTTTATTGAAACCGCCTGACTAGCAGCCACCCTCAAAGTAAATCTGCGGCTATAACAGTATTGCTGTGTTCTGGTAGTCAATCATGTGAGAGCCAGAAATATTCTGGCCGAACACGAATCAATACTTACGGCCTCATTATCACTTACCATCAGGTGAAATCGAGGTTCTGTTAGCCAATAAGATATAAAAATAACATATCGGGGAGGATATCCTTGAGGCCTATATGTAGCAGTGAAAGTCCATAATTAAGGTTTGATACTCCAATGTTGATGAAACCCCATTAGATTGACACAAACTGGATAGTATACAGTGTAAAGTTTCATTGTATTTTCAGTGTAATAAATAGTAAATTTGACGAGACCGACCATTCGAAAGGACCCCATACATTTACATTATGAGAGAAAAAATCAAAGCTTGTTTCTCATTTTAATTACGAATAAAAAAAATATAAAAAAAATTTCTCTGAACGCAAGTAAGTTTCCAGGACGTAGTACAAATATCGAAACAGTCCAATTCCATCCTTGGATGTAAGTAATTCTGAAAACAAAAGGTAAGTACTGATCCAGAACGCTTACAGAGCTGGAGTACGTGCCGGGCTTTACCGACGCGCACTGAGGTTATACAGGTAAGCCGGGCTGGATCGAGCTAATGGCGAATTTCTATTGTACGAACATGAAGTTGAAGGCGGATCAAAAAAAAATGTGTTTTCTAATTTCAAAAATTTCAATGACTATCGCCGCCACCGGAAGAACGTTTTTGAATTTAAAAGATAAATTAGGTTCACGAGTATGCGAAAGCGAATTTCCGAAATTATATCGCCCTGTAATTTTTTTAATTTTTTACGTTTGGTTATTATTGACGTTATTTTTATTTATTTATTATATTTTCTAATAAATTAAGTTGTTAAAAATATATCAATATTATACTTACGACAATTATACATACAGGCTACAAATATGCGTAAAAATCTACAGTATATATCTTTAAAATACGCTGACAAGGATAAATATTTTTTTTGTTTTCTGTAACTTACATGTCTGCCTCCGTGACGTGGTTTACCCACTTGCCTTGTAACGCGGAGTTCCCGGGTTCGATTCCCAAGCCACAGGAGTTGTGGAGTCGAGATGGTGGTAAGATTTTTCAAACCCGTATGGCTAGGTACCACCCTCAATGTCAGCCTAGTGCCCTAACAGCATTGCTATGTTCCGGCAGCCATACATGTGAGAGCTAGATATGTTCTGGGCGAACACGCTTTACATCTACGGCCTCATTGTCACCTAACTTCTGGTGAAAACGAGGCCAAATGTTAGCCCATCTGGGATAAAAAGAAAAACATTAATCGCACTTTACAGATTAAAAACGTTACTATAAATAACGTTAAAATTTGAATATAGAACTTCTACACCGTTTTTCCATCGTTATTGTTTCAAATGCTCTGTATACGTGTACAATTAAAATTTCACGAGCGTAAAACTATGTTTGACTCTGTTAAATAAGTTACCGAAACTGAAACTTTGTGGCGGTTACCCGAAAAGTTGGTCTCGTTCCGAAATAATTGCGTTAGCGAAATATTTACGGGTGAGCATGGTTATTTGTGAAGGTGTATAATCGCTAAGAAACCTGGTGATAAAGTACTATGCGTATTAAACATGTTTTACTATTTGTAGATTCTAATTTGACTGGCTCATTGATTTAATGGTAGTAACCCTGCGTCTTACCAGGGGTCGTAGGTTCGATTCCCGTTCAGGACAAATATTCCTATGATAAATAATTGTGTTCGTTCTGCGTCTGGTCGTTCATCTATATATAAGTTTGTTATTTAAAATAATGACTTTTATATATAAGTCTCTGATAATCCATACTACAGTAGCTGCTTAGCTACCTATCTTGGGATCGGAGTACTATGTATGAAATGTCGCAGATATTTATTTATTTAATTTCTTTTAAGCCTAACAATAATAACTAACACAGAGTTACATGTGATCATAGAATGTTCAGTGTATTAACATTTTAGGAATAACGCTACAGAGAAATTACAATTAATACTTATATACTTTCACACAGAATAACCGACACTTTAAAATGGCATAGCGAAAGCGAAGTTATATATGAAATAAAAAGCGGCTATTGTTGTTTTTGGTTTTAAATAAAATACAATAAACCTGCAACTCCTGTTCCCCTATTTCATAAATAAAGAATATAACTTTATTGTCCGTAAACTGACTTATTTAGTTTCAAACACGAAAACGCCATCATGAAACGCGATATAAGTCTTTCGCTAGTTTTCTGTTTGCTGCACTTTAATAAAAGTTATATATATATATACAATAACTTTGAAGACAATAATTTCTTTAATGGTCTCGGATCACTGAAATATTTACTGTACTATAACTTAGTCACGCAATACGATGTAAAATATGTTAAGGTGAAACATTGATCAAACAAAAAATTCTATACCTGTACACGGAAATAATGATAGGAAAACAAGAAATAGTAAAATTAAAAAAAATTATAGACGAAATAGAAAAGATCTAGTACGTAGTATTTGCGATTTAAAAAAAAACGAAAGTAATCATTTATTTTTGTTTTATTAAATGCGTGTATACGATCACTTACCATATTCCGGGTAAATAGTACAAACGAACACCGCCAGGATAATGCCAAACAATTCCCCGGTAATGTATTTGCCGGCCATTTTTTAATGTTTTATTAAATGCGTGTATACGATCACTTACCATATTCCGGGTAAATAGTACAAACGAACACTGCCAGGATAACGCCAAACAATTCCCCGGTAAAGTATTTGCCGGCCATTTTTCCTCTTAATCCTCAACCGACGCTAGAATTTACCGACATTGTCGTTTTCTATTTGAAATATATTCTCTAAAAGCCCCTCTGATTCACTGTCATTGTTTGTTCAGAGTTTGACCATTTGAACAGCATCGCTAATGTCGGACGTTGAAACCTCCATTCGGTTTAAGCGTGGGCTCGTTACACCTGAAACAAAAATGAGAACGCTAACAATTTGTTCACAAAAGCGTTTATTGCTTATACACCGTACTCGTACATTTGTGATAACGTATACGAATCTTTTCTTTATATAAATAATGTACGAATAGCCATTTTTTTATAATTTAAGCCTTATTGCTTAAATTCATTCGCTTAGAAATAATAATGTGTAAATATCAAATGTAATTACAGTAATAATATTCTTAAATTTTCAATTCTAATAATATTTTAATGTTTGAAAAATTAAAAAACCAATAAATTATGTTTCAGTTAGTTTTTTGAAAATGAAATAATTTACATTTGCAACGGTTGAACGGTTTTTTTTTATTGTAACTACGAAAACTCAAACGACTTTCATGTTTTAAAAGGAAAAAGAATGTAGGCCATTATCGGTCATCAGGTAGCTACGAGAGACACAGATACACCAGTTAAATTTACATTTATTTAGGTTGATAGTGTATTTCAGAAAGGATACTCAAAATGTAAACCTATACAACAAAAATTTTTTTTGATATATTATTTGTGGCCAATTAATTGAATGCTTAAAGTTCCATCCAGATACATCCAGATAGTTTTACGTCATTGGTCAATGTCCATGTGGAATAATTAGTAATATCTTAATTTCTAGTATTCCACAGACTTTCATCAATATTTTTTGTCTTTAAGGAATATATTTGTATGCCAACAAAAACAAATAGATACCATCTGTATTTCTTACTTTCAATAAAATCGAAGGGTTATATTCAACATTCTAGTAAGTTTTTCTAACAAGGAGCGTAATATTGCTTACACCTACAAAAATGTTGAGAACAAAATGAATCACGTAACGTTTTCCCTTCAATGAGCAAGTTATAATTATCCATTGAACATGCCGCAACTGGAAACGACCTGAAAAGAACGTCGTGTATCACACAAAGGCATCCGAGGCAGAAATTGTATTGTATGCCAGGCGGTCGGTGTTTGCGTTTGCCGCGAGTGTTGCCCGTGTTTACCGGCTCCTATACACGATCCTCTGTCATGTCAACTAATTAATAGCGCTTCTTGCACACTGTTATTCCACGTCATTTCCATGGTGAAATGTGGGACAAGCGTTTTGTGTTGGCTGCTGCAAATGACGTATCATTATGCGAAACATATGAAGCTCATGCGGACTTATAAACAACTTAATATTAGTACTTTGAATTTTTTATCGACAGACTAATACTAGACTTCAATTTCACATGGTTTTAAGTATAATTTATGGATCTAAGCGTTAACTTTCCGATTTCTAACTAATCCCCCGAAATATGTCGCTTTAAATATCATTATTACTGTGGTTAGAGAAAAGAACTTGAATAGGAAACATTAGATATAATATTTATAGCGAAACAAACGACCAAAGAAAGAAGTAAAAATTAATTTCAAGAAGAGAAGCAATTATAGCAAAATATCAAAGAACACTTTTTTTTATTTAGTTTGCGAAATAAAATGTACTTATTTCTGTCAACGGAGGTGTTTCATTCGTTTAAGCTTTTATAAGTTTACAAAGCTACCTTCAATTCTGGGTAATCCAAATGAAGTAATCAAAATTATACAGAAAAAGAAATGAGATGAGGAATTTGTGATTACTCAAAGAGACAGCAAAATCCTATCATTTTCTCGCCATTAAGGCTTTTTCCCAATCCATATTAAATGTTAATGCAAAGGAAACAAGATTTATTTCATTTCATTTGCCACCGTCGGTTAATGTTTGGCCTGACAAAGTAAACAGAAGTCTTGGTTAAATATCTAGTATAAAACCATTTTAAGACGCTATAAAATATTTCATTAACCGTATAAAGAACAGATACAAAAAAGTACATAAAAATTAAAATGTATCACAAAATTTCTGCGATATATATTTTTATGGTTCGTTATTCTTATTCTTGGTTAGAAAAAATAGATAATTTTGTTACACCATCACGAAAATCTTGTTGTGTATATATGTATAAGAGAGATGTATTAATCCACAGCAGCATCTTGAGCTACTTCTATCCTTCCTACTTATTAATCACAACGGATCTCCCCGACGAAATAACATACGTGTCTTACGTAAGGAATAGAACAGATTTTCACGCCTAAAGCAATGAACCATTTTTTATGAACTTTGATATGGTGATAGATGAAAAGTTTGGAGAATTGCAAAAATTATTTTTGGTAGTAAAATAAAGAAACAGGATAATTTCCTTAGGTGACGAAAATTTTCTTTGAAGAACCGACTCAAAATACGGATGGGGTGGATTTATAGTCTATATATTGTCTTAACACCCCATCTATTAATTATGTACGTTATAAACCATACGAATTATATTCTAAGAGATAAAATGAAGTAAATAGCTTGATGTTACGACTTACACAAATGTAAGTCTGCAATACCCCATTTCACTATTTTGTAACGTCTTCAACCAACTCGACAGAATTCACAGATCTCAGAATTCACTTGATATTCCACGTGAGTACGCAGCCTGATTCGCGGATAAGAATTGGCTCGACGCTTTCGTGCGAGACTTTACTATATACGCCACACGTGAAATATTTCCCCCTTGGATGTTACGTACATTCGAGATATAAAGTGTCAAAGCGAAGATTACTTTGAAGTTATTGGAAAATATTTCAAGTGCTGTTATGGACTTTATTGATATTTAGTACAAAGTGTAGGTAGTTTTGTCGATACAGTGAGAACAACGTAGTGACATGCTTGTTGTAATTGTATCTATTTAATAATGGATGCGGTTTTCTTGTTAGAAACCGATACCAGGAGACCATAAAAGATTTTATGTACAGCACAAAACTTACTTTTACGACCTGTTTACATGTCCGCAAGCTACCCTTGTAGGTTGTCGGGTGATCTCGTGTTTATTTGATTGTAACAGTATTATTATATTACAAACAAGAAGATGACCAAATCTTACCGTTAACGGTTGTAATAAAAATTGTTTTACAAAGACCGTTCGACTGTCCCATTATTGAGAATACAATTTCAAAGTTTTCATTTTAAATAATGGTACAAGTAAACGCTTAAGAATGTGTTTGCTTTCCTAACTCAGTTGTTTATCGCTTGTTTTCTAACACTAAGGTTATAAGATGTGAAACCTAAAATATGCTAAGAAACAAGGTAAAGTTAAGCTAGATTCAAAGTAGAAATGTAATAGAAAGGAACAAAATATCTAGAAATAAGTAGCTGTAAGGACATATCAATAAACATACTTGGATTGGTTAAGTAAAAAAAAAATAGTATAAAGTATGGAAGAGGTGATACTGAAAGGTAGCCGATAGAAAAATTGAAGATGATCAAAAAATTTATACTGGGGTCCCTGACCACACATGTTTTTTTTTCTCATTCCCCTGACATGGTGATCAGAGACCATTTCCTTCTTTTGTTTCCTTCCTTTTTTATTTTCCTGCTATTTCCTTAATGATGTTATTATACAGTCCTTAATGCAACTAAGTCAAAGTATACAATTATACATGTAAGTAGTAGCATTACCTTCTCTACTCACACCTCTTTGCCACTTTCGTTCCTATTTTCTTACAAAATCCTATAAACTCTTCTCTCCATTCTACGTTTCTCATAATTTCCGGTATAGTTTCTCTGATCACCTTTATTTTCATTTTTAGCTCTATTTCCGCTCTCTCTGGGCCGAACACTGGACATTCGGTCAAAAGATGTGGGATATCCTCCTTTTGTGTGGGGTCACATATACACGCCGGGCTCTCCTTGCACCTGAAGCGACTCAGGTACTCGGAGAACCCGCCGTGTCCCGTCATTATTTGGACCAGCGTAGAGTCAAACTTTATATATTTTTCAATATTTTATACGTTTCCCTTACATCGGGGAAGAACAGCTTTGTCCCTGACGCCGTGTCTTCTGTACAGTATCTCCGGCTCCATTCTTCAAGCGACTCGGATCGAATTTGTCGCTTTAATGAACGAAACTAGGCAGCGATCATAATCCGCTTTTTTTTTAGGGTTCTTGCAGCATCGACCACACATGTTAGGACAACAAGGTTAATGTATGCCAGGGCCACATGATTAGTGATGTTTTGATGGTGGTAGTTTTCCCCTAACTCACCTGACTAGCTAGCAGATTCAATGTCAATCTGTTGTCATAAAAGCATTGTTTGGTCAATCAAGTATATGAAAGCCACACTTTTACTTCTAGGCGTAGATGCTTCACCACGTACATCCCTATTATTACTTAACATCACTCGATATTTGGTTCAATTGCTAGTCCATTGTCAACTAAAAAAACACCATTGTCACGAGCCCACACACAGGGCATAATTGTGTTGAGTTAAGTTATTTGTACGACGCGATACTGTGTTCAAAACGTAAATAAATAAATACAATTAAATTCCCGGGCCATAGAAGTAATGAAGTCTGGATGATGACAGGGTTTTTCAAACCAGCCTGGCTAGCCTAGCTACCATTCTCAACCTTAATCTGCCGCCTTAACAGCACTGCTATATTCCAGCAGTCATACATGTGAGAGCCAGATGTATTCTGGCCGAACACACTTCAACATCTACGCCATCGTTGTCACTTAAAATCAGGAGAAATCGAGACCAAGTTAGCCCATAATAGAAAAAAAATCACACGGTTTTACTTTTTAAGGACATTTTCTAACTTGACTGCGAAAATATTAAATAGTTACATATTTTTATTTATTATCTCATTTTTCTTAATCGATAAAACTTCCGGGGCTATAAAAATACATAATGTAAACGACAGATCAATTTGTTATTGATCTAATTTTAAATAACATACATAAAAACGACAATAATCCGGCCAACTTTCTACCCTTGTTAAACTTAAACGAACACAGGTTGGTCTGAAACCTTTCCAACTTATCTTTAGGTCCAAGCTTAGCATCGCGTTACGTCAACTTGTAAGGATTCATACAATGGCTTAAATATCAGATTCTTACCATCCCAGTACATTAGGAGCGCTCTCACGAATCTCATGTATGTGGCAAGTCTATCCTTTATTTTTATCCATAATCTTATTGTCTACTTTAAAAACAAATCATATTATCGTAATACACAAATAGCTATGTATATTTAGATTATAAACATTAAGCATTTTAAAGGAAAATTAGAGAATTATTGGCAATGAAGGCGGTAGACGAAGTAAATGTAATAGAAATAAATAAAATTAAATTTATTTGCATTGACTCATAGAGTATAAAAATGTATTCGGAACATTCTTTTAAAAACACAAATTAGTTGTGTTAGAAATAATTTGACGAAACATTTTCATGGAAATAGATTTCTGTCATGATAGAAATAATTAAAATTAGATATAGACTACAAAAATATTTGTATTGAGCGAGTAACAAATCATCAAACCGTGCGCAAAGTTGAGTAAAATTGAAAAAAAATAATAACATAAAACAGGTGTAATACAAATTATATGCTATGTCCATGAAAGATATATAAACATTAAATCGTTCCGACGTATTTTTATGTTTAACAGAATTACCTGAATAATATCCTCGTAAGGTGTACCGGCGACAACAAAATGATCCCTATTATTTATGAGTGTTATGTTTTTTTTATTTTTTCAAACAGCCATGTTTTTGTCTCGACGATTACATTCATTACTTTAATGTGGGTGAAGGCATTTATGAGCCTGTACAACAAACAGGACAGTATATTTAGCCGTTTTATTAGTACAACATTTTATTAGACTTTTATTATTATTATTATTATTTTATCTTGCGACGATGGAATCTCAAGGGAAATTAATATTTTTTCAAGTAATCTCTTTACGTTATGTCGAAAGAGTAAAATAAACCTTTCTATTACATGCTATACCACTACCGCCATCTATTTATAACTAACTTAAACAAATCTTATTATTTCAATAAGAAATTCAAAATAATAGACAAGAAAAATAATAATAAAAAGTGATAATTTTTTTGTTCAACCATATATATATATATATACCTTAACCTATTAGTGTTTGCATTGAATTACAAGGGCGAACTTAATAACCTTATAGAATTTTCTATCAATCAACCTTGAAGAAATATAATATAGTATGGTTAGGCACAGAGAAGGAAACATAAGTGAAAAGAATTAGGTAAAAATTTACCTTATTCTGTTCACTAAAGTACTGAAAAAAGTAATACAGTTTAATAACTGCCTATTTTTTTACTCATTACGTTTACCCAAAATGAAAAAAAAATAATGTTCATAATTTAAAATTAACAAAAGGATTCCTTAGATCTTAAAATTTTCCTATTTCCTCATCCTCGGCAATGGATTCATTAATATAAATAAATAAAATGACAGAAAAATTTATGTGCCGAATTGACAGAAAGAGATAAAGTTACGTATTTTTAAGTGAAAACGAGATGTACTGAACTCTTCAGCATAATAGTTAAGTCAAATACAGTGCCCTTCAGACTGAAACCCTAACATCTGCATACGACGTGATGTGTGCACGGAGATGTGAATAGTCGAATAGACAGACTTCTTTAAAGTAAACTTAACACAAGTTACACATACACAAAAATTGCAATCACGTTTTCATAAGACTCATAGATTGGATTGATTAATTATGTACAAATGTTTTTAGAAACCTTTCCAAACTAAATTATACAATTGAAACACACAACTGACTTCCAGATTGTTTATTTGACTAAATTTGATATTAAAAACATACATTCCATTCGAATAAGGTAAGAGTTGGTTTGTCCTTAGTAATAAAAATTTAATGTATTTACATAGTGAATTAGTCAGTTTCTTCCTAATCTTACTTAATCAGTAAGTCATAGTACCGGGGTCTATGCTTGGTATAATCCGGGTCAATGTTATGGTGAACCACTTCTTGTACCACCAATGTTGCTTGTTCCCACGCAATCAACTTCAGAGTTTTCTAAAGTTATTATTAAGTAACTATCTTCTACTACTCTCATAATGGAAATAAATATCTCAAATAAAGCAGTTGTGAGTGCTGAGGAAGTCCTTAATTCTTCCTAAAATTAATCTGAACCTATTAAAAAAATATTCTCTACGTTGGTACATAGTTTATTGAATATCAAGGGTTAAGCGATAGGGCCGCTAATTTAGAAATGTTGCCCAACATCAATAAATTTGTTTTTTTTTATTACATTTTTTGAATTGGGTTCTGTTTTCTTTTGATTAATTAATGTGATTCTAAAATAATTTTAAATTAATAAACCGTTTTCGAATTGACAATAAACTAAACAGTTCTCCTGAATGTAATAATATATATCTTTATTTCTCCCACAAAATTTAAATTACAATAATAAAACTTGAACTATTTAACAACACGACGTTGAAGTTGTAGGATACTGAAGTCTAAACTGGGCGAAGCCTGTATTTTGGGACTAAAATATCATGACGCGACAATGAAGACGGAGACGGATGAAGGCTCTCGCCCAGAATATTCCCGCTGTCACATGTATGATTGCTGGAACATAGCAATACTGGTATGGATATAAATACATAATGTCAGTAGAAAGACACTACTTACTACGAACCAATCAATCTCAATAGCGTAGTATCCAATCTTCGGAAAGAGTTGATTTAGAGCTAGAAATAGGAATAAAAATAGATATAAGTAATATACATCTTATAATGGAAAATATGGATACTTATAATAGATTTTTAGATTTTTTTAAGAGCAAAGCTTTAAGAGTAATTGATAGGAATAAGATAACTAAAAGTAAGAAAATGGTTAAGTTAGTTATAGACTAAGCAATTATTTTAATTTATAATTAAAAGCAAAATGATCATATTAAAATAGAAATAAATTTAGGAATAAATTAGTAAAACACCGAAAAATGAGCAAATGGATGAATAGGCAAATCAAATACCTTGATTACAATGTCAAGGGAAAAAACAGAACCGCTGAAAATAAACGCCAACAGAAAAAAAAAACAATCATTGTCAAAACTGCGACAACTAGCCACGGAATCGTTTAATTCGAAGTGCACTTAGTTTTGAAACCTGATAAAATATCTACAACAATGATCGGGACGTTCTGGCGCTGCATATTGACCCTTATGTTTCATAATTATTTTCTATGCTCGAAATTTTCATACGGACTGTACCGGTGATCTCTATGCGTAGCAAGTCACTGCAATGTGTTATACAACCAGTGTGCGGCAGTTTTTCTTTTTAACCGACGGACAGAATTGGATTGTCAATCCAACGAATCTTTCCTTTGTTGCTTTACGTACGCCCCAAACAGATTTAACTGAGTGTTCAGCATCTTTTATTGTGTCAATTGATCGCCGTTTTATTTATATGATTTTTTTTTTATTTATTAATAACAATATATCTCAAAGTTGGTCTCTTAAAAATTAATAAATAAACCCTTAGATTCGGATACTAGCTATGATATAATTTGAACTAGTTAATTTCCGCTAAGATTATAAGTCATTTCAAAAAATTCTTACGGTTAGTACGCCCCGCGAAAAGCATTCGTTGAAAACTATTTAAAATTAAAGATAAAATAGCAAGTGCGAGTCGGACAATTACCACGACGGGTCCCGTATAATAAACAGCACTAAAATGTAATTGCTCGTAAGTATTTATTAATTTGTATTGCTTCTTGCTGTAACGGCATTAAACAACCTGTGAAAATATCAACTTTTTACGTGTTACAGTTCATGAGATAGGGCAATATTAGACAGGCGGACGAACGGTGGACCGTTAGTAATAGGGTTTATCACTCCTTTGGGGGTGGAAGCCTAAACATTGAAAACATTAATTTGGGCCCTGTTCACAATTACAGTTCAAACATTGTCTCTTCTCTGTGTATCTATCAACCGTTGCTTTTTTTATGTACAAAAAATGTTATAGCGTACACGAGGCGCACTCGTCGCAGTGTAATCCTATGTAATTGCGTCCGCATTAAGGCGGCCCAAAGCGCGATTCATTTTGATTAAGTATCGTCTAGTTAACACTAAAATCGGTCCCCGAGCAGCGACTCATAACAAAACTAACCTAAATTCGTGGCTATTAATATAAATTACATAGATTTACAGGGCCTTTTGGGAGCTAAATTGCTATTATTTCCCTTTGCTCGATGTGGAAAAGGCTTTGTTGTAACGATTACTTTGGACCTCGGAGTATTTCGGCATCAATTTTAATTATACATTAACAACAATCTTCGGTGTTGAAAATTTCTTTGTGAAATTTACACGACCTTTGATTAAATATTTGACTTTGTAATACTAAAGTTTGAATGTAGTATAAAACTTGACAGTAAGTAGTTCTGTGAGAACATGATTATTTTTCGGTGCGAAATTTTCTGTTTTCAATGTTTCATTATTATCTTTATGAATGCAATATTCTATATATTTACTCCAATTTATTGAGAAAACATATACCCTCATTTAATTAATGAACCTAAGCTATTATTACTCTTAAAGAATAATCGGAAAATTAAAACTGCCGAATAAACATGTCATTTATTTATTTATTTGTAATCTTTAGGGTTCAACATTTCGAACAAAAGGTAGACTTAATGCTAAAAGTTTTAAATGTAATGTTATAATGTCGTAAATTGATGACTGAATGTGATTACTACAGAGCATGTAATCTTTTAATAAAAAAAAACATTTTGGTCAATGACCTAACATTGTAATACCAGTGGGCTGGAAGCCAACGATAGGGTGATTTAGATTCATCCCGAATGGGGACCACCGAGACATGTAACCCAGCCGTTACGCCGGAACGCAGCCATTTTTAGAATACGAAAGCATACCGCGAGAAATAAAAGCTGAAAAAGGTATTGTAAAACGAATTGATGTCGTCAACTGGAAATCTTTGCCGTTTCCTTTTCATCTCGAGCGCGTTAGATTATAAAAAGGAATCTTTCTTACGCAAAATAATTCATATTCGCGTTTTCTTATTGTCTGCAAAATGGCCTTTGACTTTGTCGAGTTGATTTGGAGGAAAAATATGCTTAAGTGCTCGCAGTTTTAAAATTTTGTAATTTATCTTTCGACCGTTACATTGTTTTAGTCTTAAACAATAAGTTATTCATCTCTCTCTTTAATCTCTCCAAGGCTATTAAGTTTGTCACGTGATGCTACATCCTCTTTCACATTCATTTATACATTTTTAGTTCGTAATCATCGTCATATATGACTATCGATGTCCATTGTTGAACATAGGCTTCTCCAATCGATTTCCAGTCCGTGCGCTCCAATGCCAACCTTCCAACCTAAGCAATGTCTGCAAACTTTACCGGATAGATGGTCGTCAAACATCGCGCTTGCCAATAATTGATTTTTAATCTAGGATCTTTCATCTTCATTGACTGTTTAGAGGCTGAACTGTTTTAGTATCCATCTATAACACATAATAGGAAACCGATAACTGACCAAAGGTTAAACTGGATTTTATTTATTGAACGTAGCTCTAATACGAAATAATATATCTGTGTACATATATATATACATATAAAATAAGAAATCTTGACTGCTTCACTGACTAGCATAGATATCAACGCAGAGCCTCAACCGCTGCACCTGGACACAAAATGATGAAATAAAATTTGGACATAGTGTTATTTGTGAAATGTAGTTATCCACTAAGAAAGGGTTTTTTAAAATTTCATCCCTAAGGGAGAAAAAGTGTTGTAAATTTTAATGACATTTTTAATTCTCCAAGTTAATGAACTCGACAATTGGTACATAATTGAGGAGGAGAATTAATCTTAATATTAAATTACCACGCTCAAGGAAGCGAATCCTGATTAGTTAAAAATAAATATTATTACATAATTACTAAGACGTTATAGACAAACAGAAAGACATAAATACACTAGTTAACCTGAGAATATAATAATATTCATGATAAAGCTAAAGGTAGTTCTTTGTACTGACATTTAATACAACGTTATAACTTTGAAGACTCACCAATGTCTACTTTTAATATAAATTTTATTATTTCCCTGCCTATGAAACTAATATTTATATAGTATATACCCGTAGAAAATCTTCAATGCTTCCTTCGAAGTCCAACGAATAGTCGACGTGCGGACTTTTTACGTTCTAGATTTAAAAATAACATATCTGTTAACAATTGTCAACAACTATTCCATTTACGCTGTAATAGCCACTCAATTCCTTTAAATTATTTTAGTCATTTCAAATCATTGGTTTCTTACAGTATTATACGTTTTCTTTACCTTTTAAAAAATGACAATTATTATAAACATTGCAACATGTTGTTATATACAAGGCATATCACTTAATATCTGGTGTACAGCCCGTTCTCACTTCGTTGTTTGCATAAAAAGTTGAAACGACAAAAAAGTAACAGGAAAGCGAAAAATTAAATTTATTCTTGTTCGCGAATAGAGAGACTTTTTTTTTAATCCAGTAATTCAAATGTAACCTAAGATGGTTCTTATTTGAATATTTAAGACTTTTCATTTACGTTGCTTAGCTAACGAGGATGCGAGTTAACGAACTGTGATTGGAACGGACAAAGGATGTGCACTTACACTGCCGGCCAAAAGTTTGAGACCACCTTGAAAAAATTACAATATTGAATAAAACTCCAAAAGTTAGTGC
>DWQX01003961.1:0-16164 GCA_018245475.1 Pharmacophagus antenor
ATTTATAACTGATAATTTTAAATTACATACATAAAATATATTACCAAATATGTACTTCTTCTTATCTTAATTACTCTGTACTTTTTAGGATAATTAGTATAAATGAAAATGTAATGGCATTTCAATTAAAGCCATGAATTAATGTTACCTGTAATCAGATTTTTTTTAAAAAAAAGTTGTGTACTGTATTAAGATCGAATACTTGGACTTGTTTAATATTATATATTATATATAGCGGCAGGTCAAAATCCAATGTCGGCAGCAATTCGATCGCGTTGGTTCTTTTGCGTATAATCGCCTATTTCTATAGAGCAGTTATTGTCATTTATAAATACGTTATGATTATTATTAACATAACACTATGCCAAAATTGAAACACTAAGTGTGAAAAAACATCCATTCATTGCATTTATACGAAAAAGCAGACATAACGAGCTCGTATGGGCAGTTTGCACAACATACATACATACTAGATGCTTGTTAAACAGCCAGTAATTTTCCAAGCGAATAAAGCTTCCATTAAATACGTGAACAAAATGCAAACATAGAAATATATAACCTGTTTTCTAACCACAGAAAATGTTTAAAAACTTTGATATACGAGAAGTACTCAAACACAAAGAAAAAGTTTCTTATCGTTCATGTTTTTATTTTCATTTAAATTTATGACACCATAAAAATAATGCTTAGAAATATATTAATAATTGATGCAATTTTTATGCAAATAAGTTATAAATTTTATTATATATATTAATCTTCAGTGAATCGCTTCGTCGATGCATATATTTCATTTTAGCTAACGTTGGTATAGCTACACGTGTCATTGGATCAATAAAGCGAATGCATTTTTACGCGCCGTCCAGAGCTGATGTAGGTGCTTGATTAAAGATTTATATGGTTATATTATTTTATTTATTTATACTGCGACAGAGGTGGCCCATAATCAACAATTACGTTACAAATCAAACCAATATTCTAGAATTGTTTGTAAACAGGAATCTAGTCGCATTGGAATAAGCTACTAATAGTACAAATTTGCCGATATTTATGCGAAAAATACAATAAAAAAGTTTTTTTTTAATAATCTTACTCTAATTATGCTGGGCAATACCATTAACGTTTCATGTACCTTTTATTTGCTGTAAAATTATGTAAACACATTATTTAGAGTATATATTTCAAAAAATCATTGCATTTGGTCGTTATTTAAATGAAAGCCGAATGAAAAAATATATACTGTATTTAAAAAGATAATTCATGACTCGAGTTGGTAATTCACACCATATCTAACGAAGATAAGAACTTATCTTTTAGTTATGATAATCAATAATTCTTCATTTTATAAACGTGCTAATCACATATAAGACTACATATTAAATGCGTTGTTCTATACAATATGCAGTGTTCATGTATTTCATAATAAATTTTATAATCCTGTAAATGCAACGTTAGCGTAAAATCAAAATTGATAAACGCAAACAAATAAGCCGTGTAAAAATATTTAAATGATTACTTATGATTCAAATGAATTTTTAAAACGTTTTTTTTTTAAGAAATTGTACTAATACTATATAAAGGAATTCATCTAAGTAGGTTTCCCAAACATTTCTACAGCTATATAGCAATATAGTACATAGTAAAAATCAGCGATATTTATATTATCATTAATTGGATTATTCATTTTTCACATGATCCTAAGAGTTGCATATTCCTCTGCGAGTAAATGATGTTTTGGATCATTATTTGACCTAAAAACAAATGATGTTTATGTTCGTCTTATTGTTAATAATGATAAAGTAATAATTTTATTTTATAGAAATTTCAAAATTCAAATAAATTCATTTAAATAGTCCACTTGAATTTACTAGTAGCAAATCGCTTTTACATATCTAAGAAGTATCTACTCGTGTATGCGTAGGACATACCTGGTTTTACTATTATTTACTTTAATAATAGTACAAAAGATCAGATAAAATATTAAAAAATAATACCAAGCAAAAAAATATATTTGCCTCTTATGTTTATGAGCACAGATTATCGAAATTTGATGGAAAATTATTGCCAATCCCTTATCTTATAAAAAATAAAACAAAGTATATTTTTGGCTGATCACAGTTTGTTAAAGTTATGTAATAGTTTCATATGACTCATACGTGATAGTATTATCAAAAACAGCAAAGATTAACAAAACAACCAATAATAAGATTGAAATAAGCATTTATGTCATTGATTATGTTTATTATTACACCTTTATATTAAATAATGACTATTGTTATTCTTATTTATTATTAGAATCAGTGATAGTTCAGTTTTAATACGACTTATGGACTTATTAGCGTAATATGACAAAAGGATGTATGGATTTAATCCACAATAAACTGTAGCTTCCGGTGGCAGAAGGCATCGTATAGAACCTGAGATGTTCCTAGAACAACAGCTTTTGAGGACATACGACATCCGTCACTCGCAATCAATCAGCGCCATGACTTTTCCATTTTGAGAAAAGACCCCAAAGCGGTGACATAAAGTGGGTTGTTAATGTAATGTTATGTTCATGTTTTATTAGAAAAAAAATGTAAACAAATATTTCAACATCGACGAAATAAAAAAAAATTACTCCTAACCATAAAACTAAAATATGAAAATGTTCCCCAAAAACTATGAGGAAAAAGTGATGAACGTTTAATGGATAAACAGTGTTTATTAATTTAAAATAAAAACTGTTTGGAAGCGGCCACTGACGGTACAAAAATATTTACGATAAATATACAACAACCCTCTCTTTGGTCGTAAGTTAAAAAAAGTCCAAGTTCTCAATAATCGCAGTCTAAGAGACCTTGGTCTTGGCCTTTAAAAAATGACCAATACTGTAATTAACAAATTTATTTGAGTAGTATATTTTGCTTATAAAGTAACCCACCTTCATAAATCCGGTTCAGATACTAACACTTTTTAAATATGCTTTTGCTAGTTCCTTAAGACTAAAAAGAACATAATGTGAACAAATGTCAATATATACTAATAATACAAACTGAATACCAAGCTTATGGTCTTTATGAAGTTCCGTGATCATTATAGTTTACTGTTCACATACGAGTCCCGTTGACGTTTCTTCCTGTTATTAAACAGTACTTTTTAAACTCATTGTTTTTCAATAGTGCATTCTTAATTATTGGACCACTGGTGCTCGAAGCCGCATTAATATTAAATGAACAAATGTTTAGTATATTTCCAATATTCCGTTGTGTTTACACCAGTGAAGTGTTGCTATTTTTAAATATTCTCTCAAATTTTTACCATGTCGTTTAAACATGTATTAATAACTCACACTTACGAAATATTTCGCTACTGTTCTATTTTTAATTCCTACACATTTGTTATTTAATTGTTATAATCTTATCTACAGACACATTATCTTTCCTAAATTATAATTTCTAAAATTCTACTAAACCCAATCTCGGTGTAATTATTTCCTAGTTGATAATAATATTTGTAATAGATTAAGAGCGACTTAATGTTATCCTTAATAAGAGGCATCTATCATATAGCCTAATTATGTTATGCTCATAATGGTGATTTTTGTGTTTAATTTATATATCTTAAGGTAGAAATATTTAATAACTATGTCGAACAGAAAATTACTACCCAAGACATCAAGATTTTCCACCGCCAAACTAGGTGTTTATTAACAATTAAATATGTTTATTTCCACTTCGAGGTTTCTGGTTAATTCTTTTATATTCTTTTTGCACGATGTGGACACAATCTAGACACCTGTCAATCAAAAAAATTTAAAGTTCAAGTACGTTAAATCCTTTTGAAGTGACCATACCAGAGATTTTGCGTCGTGATTAAAAATCCCAATAATTGTATGAAATTGTGAAGATGTTAACATTATTCGGTAACATTAATAAATAGCTCAGTTATAGCTCGCATGGATAATACAAAAATGAAAGATTGAATCTAGAAACAAAATCAAATATTTTCACGTTATACATTTTCTAAAATATACCGGGTGACTAGGTTCTATTCTTCCAAATTTCGTAAATGTATTGGACATCTGTCCAATAGATTTATATAACACGCAATATACAGATATTCTATCTCATTTTAGACAAATATTATTATAAAATGGTTTACTTTAGTCTCTGTACATGTCATGTTACTCTCTGTACATGTCACTGTTAAAGAAGAAAGAAACGGTATTTCTAAAAATACTACGTAAATTAATTATTTAAAGTTTGTAAACAAATTTCTAGATTACATAAAAAAATACAGTAAAACACTTCTGATAACATTGTGCTGTCATAAAATTTTTACATACATTTAAAATAAAATACAGTTTCGATAGTTCTGTCTCCTCTTAAAGGTCTAATAATGTGTGTAAGTGATATCGCAATTGGTTATTATCAATAATTTTTTTTCATTGCTGAAATGGTTTTGTCGTTTGTTCGACCATATCGCCCATAAGATATTGATAAAAACAAATTTTTAACCTATTGAATACAACCTACGACGTATATTGTGAGGTGCAGGGTCTGATTGTCTACAAATGGCTCTTTGAGATAGGAATTATTAGAAACGATGAATGAAAAATATGTAAATATTATATTTTGCAAAACTTTATGTTTTCTTTAAAATAAAATCGTGGCAGCTACGACAAGTCGCCGTAAATTTGCGTAGAATTGAATGGGTTGTCTTATTGAGATAACCCGATGAGTGTCGAGATTAGACGCCGTTGCGCTTGTAGTGGCCAGATGCCTATAGCACGCGTCCGCCGCGTGACTCGCAGTGTGACGTAACAACCACATCACCCCATACCGCTACGTTTCATCTACATATACACTTATACATATTCACATATGAAAACGGATGTTTGTACAGATAGGAACGGTATACTACGACATTATTCAACTTGCCACTATAAAAATTGGTGTATAAGAATATTCTTTCATGGAGAATGGGATTATACCACCTTCTTTGTTGAAACTTACCACCACTTAACGGTGTAGCCAATCATCTTTTTTAGTTTTAGTCATAAATAGATATAGGAGTATTAAAAATATATGAATACATGAATCACTTCACTTGAATAAAATATGTCATTCTACAATAATAATAAGGAGGCTACCCCTGAATTTTTTGGTTAATTTTTGGAAATACTTTTTTATAGCCGACGTGAGAAACATTTGATCATCCAAAAGCGCCTGTGTAGGTGTAATGGGATAAAGTATATTCTGAAATTGAATATATCTATCCGCGTCTTGTTGTAGTTTATCAATAGAGAGTATTGCAGCAGATCAATAATAGTAACAAAAGTCATGACAACTGTTATAAACTATCCGTTTTCAACAAAAAATACGTAATATCAATGTACTGTTGCAGGTATTATATATTTATAATTGAATTATTTTACATAGCTGACGAACGTATTGCCGCTAGCAAAATTATAATGCGGTTCTTATGTAATGATTATTAAACCGCGTTAAAGGTCATTGTAACATATATTCGATGATCGATTCTCTCATATTTGACAAACACCTTAACAATTTTTGAAATATTTTTAACTTATAATTTTTTTTTATTTACACACTTTGGATGATACCTTTATGACGTGACGTTAGTATATGTGTTTAGAAGTAAATTTTAATTATGGTTAAATATAAGCAAGATTGAAGACAGATTTTTTATTAAGTTTTTTACGTTCATTCTGTCCATAAAAAAGATAAATGAAAAGAAGCAAAGACAGTTTAGACCTCTTAAGACTTCTTAGTGTTTTAGTCTTGTGTTCATTTGTTTGAAGGTAAAAGTTCGTATTCATATCTAAATAATACATAAATCACTAATCAAAAGATACACTGTTATACTTACGAATCTGAAAGAAAAATAAAAATAGAGTCTCATATTATTAATTTTTACATATAAAACATTTTTTTTAAGGTTTCTATTCTAATGTAGTAGTTGTTGCTATTTTAAAATTCTCTTTTAGCGATATTGAGTAGTATACAACAACTAGAGAGAGCATAATGGAATTGTATGAAGGTAATGGAGTTTGTAAATATAAAATTACAAGGTGCTCCAAATAACTGTAGGCTTTCACTTTATCTCAACCACGATTGATAATAAACATTTCTTTTCGCACGTATTAAAAGTAAATTGTATACTTCTACAACTACTTTCATTGAAGCTATTGTTTATACATATTCGTATTATAATACGTTCACTGTTATGGACAACCTCTACTAATTATTAAATAATAGCCAACAAACGGAATCTGATAGACTGTAAGATAAACTGTTAACTTGCATAATGTATTCATGCCTATAAACAATGATAAGCCATTGATATATACGTAAATTGATTTCTCTTGTGGTTATCAGGATGAAAAAAGCGTATTTCACACTATTCCAGCATCCTGCTTACAATCTACAAGAGATTTTTCTTTACGCTCTCTTTCTTTTTCCACGGATTACTTCTGCGACGTCATTTTTTTTTACTAAGCATTGCTTTAATAAATTGCCCTGCTTGTATAGTATACAGTGTCTTATAATTTTTAAATTATAGTCAAATGTTTTTACATTATGTCTTTGTTAATTGATTTTAATTACTATCAATTATTAAAGAGCAATAATTATTTGTTCCAATATAGTATTCAACACATTTCTTATGTCACGTTCTTGAGCCCTCGTCTCCTATTAAAAACGAATTAACTTATTACACAACATTTAAGTAAGATTATTTAACAGTTTGTGAAGAATATTTCCGAAATCCTATATTAGTGCGTATTCAGTAAAATTTTTGAGTTTAAAAAAAAACGTGGTAACTTAAAACATGCACAAAGATGTATATTGATATTTGAAAAAAAATTTTACCTTGTTTATGGAAGTAATTATTAATGAAGTTTGTCCAATGGTTGCTTATACATGCAACTGAAAAATTTTCCCATATACTTTTATATATACAAATTAAATTATAATTTTAATATAATTATATGCAGAATACGTATAATATTTTGGTCCAAGTACAAACAAGTTGAATTGCGCTTCTGGACCCTTATCTGTCGAACGGAACTATAAATCGATAGCCTACAGTGATCACTTAATTTAAAAGCTGTAAAAAAATTCAAGAAAAATTATAATTAAAGCTCGTCAATGCCCAAGGAAAACCTTATATATGGATGTTGAACAATTTGAATTTTATACGTCATGATTCCCGGTCCTACATTCGGATAGCATTATGTACCAAGGTGGTCTGCGGTTGTTACTATTATAGAATCCATTATAATCGTATCCCGAATTATTAAAATAGTGCTAAAAACCAAAAACAAGTATCGGATACATCGGATTCTTTTAGATATATACGATTTTTGGTGTTCTTGTGTTTACGTTTGTGTGTTATTTTAATGTTATCAGTGTAAAAGTATTAAAATAATAATTTTTCATTATCAAAATCACGACTTTCGTGACTACTTTCAAGCAACATTTATTACTTTTACTTACATAACACAATTTTACTCTAGTGCAGTTGTTAGCATTTCAATTTGATATTTACGTGTGCTAATACGAGGTAAAAACCCACCCAGATGACATCAACACGTCATAAGATGTTTACCCAAGTTTTTTTATTTTTTGATGAAAAAAAGGTATATTCGTAACAACATAGGAAGTCAGCATGTTTTTTCTACAGACTACATTTGACAACGCCATCGATACCGTGGCGTCTAAAGAGTAATTATACAAGAAGCATTAGGCTTCGTAGCGGAGTTGCGGAACAGATGATGGATGGTTCCATAAAGGAACCAAAGATTGGCTTAGCGTTGATATTATTTGCTGTTGGTCTCTTTTCGTTTATTATTTAATAAATATTTAAACAAAGAACATTTATTAACACATTTGTACGTACGTGTAGAAAAAAATGTGTGCAAGTAGAAAAAAGATAGATTTTTTTATTTGCGCTACTAACAAAATTTGTTATAATTATAGAACAAAAAATTACAGTCAAAAGTGTAACCGGTGACCAACGAAATAAAACTCTATAGATTGGACAACGTAAATATTCCTGCAATGTACTTTGGACAATGTGTTTTAAGGAATATAGTATTTTACTACTGTGGTCCAACATGGTTAAATGTGTTATGAGTTATCAAATTAGTATGACTTCTGTATGTATCATTTCGGTGTCAACAAATAATTTATCAAATTTGTAAAAAAGCAAATGATAAATAATATCGTAGGACGTACTTTCAAATAATATATGTAGACATTTCCGGAACACTTGCATATTTTCATTTCCAGTTTTTAAGGTCAAACTTAATATATTGATAAATCATCTGAGCATACTGTAGTAGTTCGTACGGAGTGTTTAACACGTGTCTATTTATGGTGGCGACATCATATAAGTCACCGCTGGTAGGCCCCGGCCTTGTCGCCGCCCACTTGGATAAATTAATAATTAATTTGCCAAATTTGACATGTTCCGGGGTGCTAGTCATTTAATTGTGGCAGAAGGTAACTTAAAACACGTTTTAATTGTTTTCCTTAATAATTTGTAACGGTATAATTTTTTTCATTATGTAAACTAGCGCCTGACAACGATTGCACTAGATGGTGAGTGTACTCGCACCAGTATAGAAGAAACTTCTCTTAAAGTGCCCCACGTCCTATCTGGCACTCCAACCGGAGAACTATATCCTTCGCTGTTCGCATTATGAAGAATATAGCAAATTGTTTTGTGCTAATGTGCGACATATCATCAGAAAAGGAATGAATGATCGACGTGTTTTGATTAGAATCAGTTCGTTAATTTTTTAAACAATTGGCATTTGAGCTTGATATTTTAATGGTTAACTTTGTTTATGCAATCATTAATGTTTACAATAATTTCCAAAATTACTTTTCATATCTTATTACCGTATTTTCTGTTGAACTTGAATAAAGAGTAAGGGTTTATTATTATAATTGCAATTAGTCTTACTTTTTTGTATTATCACAAATGCCCCTTTTAATTTTTAAAGCAATAGAATATTTAAAAATTAAGTCAATTCCACTAATGAACACTTTTTTTAATAAAGCAATAAATTAAAAAAAAACTAAAGCAATAACTTCTAAGATAAAAAAAAAACATCGAATCCATACAAAATTTATTTTTTAAAATAAAGTTATTAAAAAAAACTTAATTGAAAAAAAACCCGCAGATCAACTATTCTTTAAAAACTAGTTATGGTAATGATATTACAACAACTTGAATCTATTGAATTATAATAGTTTTATAAGAAGTAATCTTTTGTACTCAACACGAGTCTCTGCCGTGTAACGATAATAAATAGAAATTTGTAAATGAATACTCATATGACTAAAATAACAAGCTCCGCGTAACTACGTTACACCGAAATGTATAAAATGTCCTTCATAAATGACTACTACATAAAAGAGATCTTGATTAGCTTCTTAGTCAACTAGAACATAATAAATTAATGATATATAATCGTATTACTTCTTTCTTAATTTAAAATAACCATTTCATTGAAATATTCAAAGGGTACCCCCCTGATCACCTAAAGATGGACCGCCCCTGAATTGTAAATGCTGCTCTTCATACCCCCCATCTTTATGAAATAAATTTATTTGTTTAAAAAAATTTGACATAATGATTATGAAATTTTTTTATACAATAATCTTACTATGTAAAAAAAACTACGTGTATTAAAAGTTAGTGTTTCATCTTAGCTTAAGTGGTAACATTTTTTGATGGAAAGCCTTTATAGACAAATTAATATATAGGGATTACAGAACTTGTAATTATTAATTTCTTAAATAATATAACAAACGGATTTGTACGATAAAAAAGTAAAATCGTATATAACATGTCAGATAATCTGTACAGAGTTTATAGTATGATGTTATAAAAATAAAACGTTACAAGATAAGGTCGTAGTACAGAGGCGGTACAGACAGTTCGCGGCATTGGCCCCTGTGATTACGCACTGAGACCTCGCACGAGCGTCGCTCTTTGCATCCCGTTTGAGTAATTAGTACACACGTTAATTAGATGTAATGATAGATAAACTTCATACATTTTATAAGTACAGATATTTTTATTAATATTAATACTGTTACGTATTTATTGTACCTTTAAACAGGTGTAGAAAATAATCTAAATTCGCTGTAATCTGTAAACTGGTACTAACTCTTCAAGGCTGAATCTATAAAATGTAGATCAAGACTCTTGAACCTTCATCTTAAATTACTGTTCTTAATAACTGGTCGTTTAAGCAAGACTTTAAAAATAACACTTAAATATTTTATATAATGTCTATGCGTCTTCGGAGAGACCGTACCCTTCCTTACTGGCTACTATATAATAAGTTCCATCCGTCTAACATTCAAAAACCACCTAAGATAAAAGCTCAAATAATTGCAGATTAAAAAAATTAATAATAAAAGCTTTTCCGTCTAAATTACTTTAACATAATCTCTATTGAAACTTATTGTCGAAATCATAATTTTATATCGTACTCAACAACGAGTCGCTTAATATTTTGTAATCGATTCGTGATTTTAAACGATAACATAATAGTGAAATCGTTACTGTATTTACGATTACATAATTCAATAAAACACTATTTTGTTGAGCTTTTTATACCATAGAAGGAAAATATTAAACAAAGAACTAACGGCATTCCGTAATGGGCAGTTACTAAGAAATGTTCTAAAAAATATTTGAAAAATTTCGTAAAAATGGGTTTATGATTAGTGACTATTGAGGTAAATTTTTGTGACAACGTGTCAATAGCAAGAAACGATACAACTATGTTTAATCTGTTTCAATTAATACCTTCGCAATTGTAAGCAAATATTTCCAACTCATCGTAAGTCATGATTTTAATATTGAACTCCTTAAAATAATTAATTTTGTGACTAAAAATCTATATTAGTCTATTTAACTACTCTTTTAACATGCGACGTAATTTTTCTATTTTTAATTTCTATACTCATGTTTAGACTTTGTAACAATTATAGTTTAATAATTTATGTGTACTATATTACTTAGGGAGAATTCAGGCTTTTGGACATGCACTGTGTTACCGACAATAGGTGCATAATGTTTAGGAATTGACGATAGTCACCATGTCTGTAACATATCAATAACTAATGTTATTTCCAAGTATATTGTAGATCAATGGAGCTAACATTTCCCTTTAGGATAATAGGCCTAAATTAAAAGAAGAAAGTTTAGAGCAAAAAAAGATTATGATCCAATATGGTCCGATCAAGTCATTCCACATCGACGACCTCGATATAGCGTCAGTGTGCCCGACTGGCGAAAATTTCGCCTACTGTAACGGCTTTTTTTTTTGCACTACCAGTGATCAAACAAGGTCAGTTTTTTTTAATTTACGTTTACAGTTATCTAATCAGAAACTAACTTGAATATTTAACAAACGAATACTAATTATAAACATATTTATTAATTTAAGTGCGTAATTTGATAAAAAAATGCCTTGGTATTTACTTTCTTTTTTACAATGTAACAACACGGGTTTGTAATATTCATATATTTTTTTAATTTACGTTAAATTTACGCCCTTGTTGAAAAATTACTCTAGTATCTATAATTATATAATACTAAATGCAATTTTTATTCGTTCATTGTATAGAAAAGTCTAAAACTTTTTAATAAGTACTCACTTTACAGTAAGTTTGTTATATCACTTGACTTATACGATCGATATTTTTTAACTCATTAAAATCTTTGAATAAACAATGAATCAGTACTCGTTATCTTTTAGTAATATCCTTTACGATAAAGTACTTTGGTAATTGATAAGAATTAGATATTATTTTATTTTTAATACATTAATATAACTTTCATGTTAAATGCGATAACAACATATAATATATAACATGTGATCATGATATATAATGCTTTTATTCATATCTTATAATTAATGCCAAAAATTGTAGCTTTATCTTACATTCCGTTTTCTTTACCGTTATTTAGATTAATACTATAATTGTAAATATAATTAAGCTTCAATCTCATAACCGTTTGTTACCTCGATCACGTCGAAATTATTCCAAGTGAAATTTCTTTAAATTTGTGCAAATTATATAAATTGACATACTTCATAAAATGCTTGTTGCTTAATACGATTTTCGAAATATCTGAACAAAAATTTATAGTGAACAGCATCTTTATAATTAAGACGCCATTTTTAACGGTTATTGAGAATTTTGTAATTAGATAATGATGAATATAATATAATGAACGAGGTCCACATAAATCGATTTATCAAAGTATTATATTATAATTTTTGTGCTTAATGTGAATGCACGTGCAGTAAATGTCTTTAGAAGTTTATTCATTAAAATGAAAATAAAAAAATATATCACAGTAGTTGATTACGCTTCATATTCTTGTCAACTTTGATTTATCTTGTATTTATGTCAAATATTTCCCCAATTCTACATCAAACGTAGCCTTAATGCGTTATGCATTTGTAAATACAAACTTGGAAGTAAATTAAATCTAAAACAAATGGCATGATTCAGGCGTACGTTCTATGTATATATTGTTTAACGCTTAAGCTGTTGCACCTGTTCAGTCTTATTATTAAAGTGCCATGATCTAGATTATAATTAAATATTTTCATTATTAATAATGTATACAAAGTAAAATTTCCATCGGAATAACAGTCTGTTTGTCTTTAATCCTAAATATCGTAATTAACACTTTTTTAAAATGAACATTAACAAAAATGAACATATTACTACATCTGCTTTTACAATTACCAAGCTTCTGCACATTAATGTTTATCTTTCTGTTAAACATATAAGTTAACTGAAGTTATTAATACTTAAATTTTAACACCAGTGATGTTCACACCTTCCATGTGCAAAACTTCTTTCTCCCACTGTTACATTCCGAACGCTAAAAAAAATACATATTGCACGGTTCGCGAGTGTGTGCGAGGTGTGACTTGTTAGAAGATTGTCTTTTTTCGCGTCGAACTCAACCTCAACCTTCGGCTCGAACACCGGCTCATTCCAAACAATTCCGGTCGATAAGTCAACTGAACTTTGTAAATGACGCACCGATAAAAATCATGCCCGATGGTCATGCGAGCACGGTGATCGACCGACCGAATAAACGGAGCCACCCGAAGTAGCAACCAAAACGATAACAACCGGCGATAAAATTTGTATCAGCACTCTCGTCATCTTGTATAACGTGTTTAACTATTACTACATCTTTTATTAATTTATGTACAATTTTAATTTTAACGATTCCCACAGCGAAAGACCGCGTGGCTTGAAGGTCACCAATCATAGCAAATGTACTACGGTTAATGCTAAAATCGTATCATAAATTTATGTAACCATTTTTTCAAAGTATCATAAATTAAATTTTATCATGTGTCTTTTAAATTATTGGAAGTAACCAACATTTTAAGTTTTAGTATAAATTTAACACAAATTGGTTCAATATATATATCCTTAAAGTTTTATCGATGTAAATAATATCTAAGTTATCAAAGGTTATGTGTAATTTTTTTCTCGCAGACAAAACACGATCCACTTTGAACGTAACATTATTTTCCTTATTCGATAAGAACGTCTGGTCATACTTCATTGTATGATATTCAGAACGTCAATGAAATTACAAAAATTGAAAAAAACTAAACCATAAAACGACTTTATATATTCTATATATACCTAGGTTATATTGCTGTAACTATGTTATTCCACTGCGGCTATTCGTAATCAACATTACTTATGAGGAATTGCAACTTATAAAATTACTGGGGTAAAGAAACTTAACATTGTATATCTTGAAGCGATCAGCTAATGTTGTTATTGTGTAAACTTCCGAACTAGAAGCTCATTGTTATAGGCAAGCGCATCATCTTCCTACTCATTTTGTTTGTTTTCACGTATAAAACACGAAATCGCGTCACAAGGGGAAAATAATAATTTGATGTAATGATGTCTTGTGTTAAAAGTGGTTTTGGGTGGTTTAAATGAAATTGAAATTATACTTATTACCGAAATATCAAATCATTATCAACGATCCAACATACTATCGTCGATTTTTAATAATCAACGCATATGTGTTATTTCAAATGAATCAAACACAAACTGAATAATAAGAAGAAAGAAGAAAAACAAACTGCGATAATAATGCACTCGAAAGTACAGTGTCGATATCAAGTGATAATTTATCACTTAGCGATAATATGTATATTTTTAGACGTTGCTTGCATTGTAACTAATTCATTTAGATCAGTTCTGTGTCACAAAAATGATTATTAGGTAACTTATTTAAAAAAATCTTATTCTCTTAGTTATATTGTCATTTTGTTTGGACGAATGTACCTTGCATGCTATCATCATCATATTATCAGTTTTCTGTCATAACAACATAGTTATGTTTCGGTAGAAGTACATATGAGAACCGATGTTTTGAGTTAATGCACAGACGTTTATGTCTATATGATATTATACATCATATGGAATATAGGTTAAATGTTAGTCTATTCCCGTTACAATAGCTAACAAAATACTTATCAATTTTGCAATTTATAAGCCTAGAATAGTTTTATTTTTAGCGTCATCGTGTTAATGCTATCGATCCAAAAACATATAGTATTTATATTGACCGCTGTGTTTTTAAGCGTTGTGCAAAAGAAACCTATGTGACCTTGAAGACATAAGCAGCACTCGAATACCAAATGAATAAAATACTATTCATCAGTTTATACATTATGTACATTCATAGCACGATTAAAATACACTTAACTCATAATACCTAGTGGTACAAAATAAAAGGTAAATGGAATAGTACAAAAAAAATTACAAATAATACAAACATGTCACAAAGTTATTCAAAGCTCGATTTTGTATTAAATACGTTTTAAAAACAAGTAACCAATGACTAAAACATCAACTTGACCTACCTTGTATATTGTATATCTATAATCTTGCTTAAACTTCATAAATAACATCACTTTCTTATATAATAATATATACGAAACGAGTTCATCTTATTGTATTTCTTGTGTGTATTCGTAATGGAATTATTTAACCTCCTTTTATCCATTGGCGCAGCAGTTATCGTTTCTGGTATACAAATGTCTTGAAGAACATAAATTTGAACCCCGGGTTTCTTTGTTTACATTATTTTTTGTATCTCTTTCTGGTATAATTACATATATCGAAGAATGACAAAAAAAAAGTATGTGAAAAATATCTATTAGAGGCTATTACTGTATAAAAAAATGTTTTTTTTTTGCTTAATATACAGTATTCGTATAATTTTACATACTGTATTCGCAACTCCGCTTCTAGGTAGATATTTGGCGTGTAAATAATATAGTCCTCTAACCAAAGTAAGATAACATATAGTTCTTCTCGAGACTGTTTCTTGTGATCTTAATGTCACACTTATCTTTTTTTTATCGGTTATGGGCTAACATTTGACCTCGATTGGACCTGATGTTAATTGATAATGAGACTATAGATGGTGAAGCGTTTTCGTTCAGAATACGTCTGGCTCTCATATGTATAACTGTTAGAATACAGCAATGTTGTTATAGCAGCAGAATAACATTGAGGGTCGTAGTTAGTCAGGCGGCTTCAACAAACCCTTTGAGAATCAAACCCGGGTCATCCGCGTCACAAAGCAAGCGGCTAAAACATTGCGCTACGGAGTCAGTCAACTATCTATAGGAGGCAAAAGTGATTTAAAATTTGGACTTGTTGTATACAATTTCTCTGTCTATTAAAAAAACCCCGACATTTCAAAGGTGTCTTATTGATTATTAAATAAATAAAATAAAAAAATATATAACGTTTGTTCGACAAAACAAGTTTTAATCAAAGACCATACATCTAATCTTTGCGACTAACACACTTTTTACGCTTATAAATGTATACATTGAATGACGTAAATGCTTGACGAAAAAATTTGCATACATTAATTTACGATGCGAACCGAGACGCAAATTTTCTTATTAACAATTGGAGGACACGACTATTCAATAATGTCTTTGATTTACACTGCCGGCCAAAAGTTTGAGACCACCTTTAAAAAATTACATTATCGAATAAAACTCCAAAAGTTAGTGCTCTACAAATTATTTATTTACCTTATTAAATAGGGAAC
>DWQX01003962.1:0-16164 GCA_018245475.1 Pharmacophagus antenor
CATACACACACACACACACACACACATATATATATATATTTATACATATATATACAAGATTAAGATTGGGGTGGTAGCTAACCAGGCGGGTTCGAAAAACTCCGTTACTTCTGTGGACCGGGATTCAAATTGGAGAACTCCGTGTTACAAGGCAAGTGGTAAACCAATGGGTTATTAAGGTAGTTGATTATATCATTGTATCTATACATTATTATTATTTTTGTTTATTATTTTAAATAGACCTAATGGTAAAAACAAATTTCAGGCGATAAATATGAACGAAGACTGTTAATCCTTGTTTTCTTTTATTTGGGTATTAAAATCTTTAAAAAAATGTGGAAAGTACTGGAACTTCTAATGGTATAAAATTAAAAGAAATAACGATTGCTTTCTATAGTAATAAATTCCAAGAAAGTAATTTACAAGTGTACTAAATTTATGTATTGCACTTAGAGTTTGTTGAAACGTAATGGAGTTAATGTAAGAGCATTGCTTTTAATTTCAGTTCTTAGGTTTAAAGAATATGAACATTTGTAGTGTTTATAGCTATATGAAAAAGAATATATAGTTTAAACTAGTAGTACACAACTATATATAATATGACTGCATACTATTCTGTATTTCTATCTGAACAATACTGTAGCTGAAATTGTTATGGTAAAGCGATAGAAGACTACGTTACTATCTTGACAACTCATCCAAGGCACTTCTTAATTTGTGTTTACCTTGATGGACAATATCTTACTACATTACAATATATTATATACGCATACGTCTAAATTTATACATATATAGAGAATTTTCATATACTTCCATAATACGTATGGTACATTTTAAATGATCTTTGTTTTAACTTACTTTTTTATAACCACGAGCGCTTTCATCAAATTTTTTGTGTCTCATGTTTTCTGAAAAATGCATTCTTAAAAAAGAATTATTATTTATAAAAATATATAGCATAATAATTTGTTTCAAGCAACAAAAATCTATCTGCAATAGTCAATAGAGAGTTAGATAAATTCTTTTCATATTTCATAAACGAACGAACCACTTCAATTAAGCTTTTCCTTGTAGATAAGAGTTGTTTCATTTTAGTTGATGAATGGTAAATGAACTTGAACCGTAAGATAAATGGCACAAATTAAGTCGCTGAAGGAGCGTTGTCTCTAATATTATGAACGTGTATTATCTGATAAAGTTTGAGACTAACTTACGAAATTTATTCATTGCATATATTATAACTGTTTATCTTCGACACAAATAGTTTTTTTTTTCTACAAATTATTTTTTAGTATATGATTTTTTGTGACATTTTTATTATACTGGGTGTCTCAAAAGAAAGGTGACGTTAGCTTTGGTTATTGTATGAACGCAACTATTCTGAGGGGCGCGGGGGGTATGTCATTCGGTAGCCTAGTTTTTGGGAATTTAGACGCTATGGAGAGTTTCTCGGAAGCGGACCGTGCATTGTACGTACGCGAGTATTACAAAAACGGTAATTCAGCGACTGTAGCGCGTAGAAAATTTTGTATTTTAAATGACGAGCCAAGCCCTGAACTCATCGATAAATAGGTCAAAAAGTTTAAAGAGACCGGTTCAACGCTGAAAAAATCAAAATACGGACGTTTAAGGTTTTCGAGAACGGTCGAAAACATAGATAGTGTTTCTCAATCTGTTCGTGACAACCCAGATCTTTCGATTCGGAAGCGTGCTGATGCTTTAAACGTGCATAGATCGTCGTTGTTCCGCATTTTACACAAAGAAAGCCACAGGATGCTGGGCTGAGGCTTGACTTCGTAAATCAGATGATTGAGCGCTTTTCAACGTTTACTAACATATTCTTTTTGGTTGAATTTAATTTCTATCTCAATGGACATGTAAACAAACAAAATTTTCGATTCTGGAGTGCAACTAATCCAAAACACAATCATCAGAAACCCCTACATTCGCCAAAAGTGACCATATGTGCTGCAATGTTGGCGCGAGGGATTATCGGCTTATTTGAAGATGGAAGAGGACGCACAGTTACAGTGAACTCGGACCGTTATGTGGAGATGTTAGACAACTTCTTCGTGCCTGAACTGCAAAATTTCCTGGTTATAACCAAAGAACATGGTTCCAGCATAACGGAACAACTTCACACACTTCCAACAGGTCTTTACCACGAGTACGTGAAGTTTTTCCTGGCAAATTAATATCCAGGAGAGTTAACATATATTGGCCTCCACCAAGTCCTGATTTAACCCCTATGGACTTTTTCCTGTGTGGTTACGACAAATTTAAAGTTTATGTCAACAAACCGACTTCCTTAGCACAATTAAAAGGAAATATCCATCACGAAATGGCAGCCATCACGGAAAATACATGCCGAGCCGTCATAGAAAATTATAGAGTTCGATTAAATGAACGCCGTGAATGCAACGGTTTACACTTGGATGATATCATTTTCAAGAAATAAATTTCCAAAAAATTGATTTTAATATGTAATATATTTTTTTAAATTAACTCGTTTAATTTTTTATCGATTTTTTTAATGTGAAATTTCTTTTGTGAAAATAAAAACCTTCACGGAAAAAGCAATTTAATATACATTGCTAGGAGAATACAGAACAAATTTTATCCGTTAACAAAGGTAACCGGTAGTGACTTTTATACCTTTAGCAAACATTTCGTAAGGGATAATGTGAATTCGCTCCATTGTTATTGATCCTTTTTATCCGGCTTTTATTTGACAAGTGAGGTCTCATTAAAATTTTGTTACGGAAACTTAAGGAATTCTGTAGCTATATGTTTTTTGTAATAAATTTGTGTTCGATACTCAAACAGATGAAAACTGTTACCGTAAATATGTTTTGACTATTTTGTGCTGTACTTAAAAAAATAACAGTAATTATTTTAAATAATTTAAAGTTTTTTGTAAACTATTAAATTAACTGTGAATATACAAAAAATAATATCTATACATGTGGAAAATATTTTGAATTTAGCTTATAAGTGTATAAATGAAATAAGCTTTTGTATTAGTTTTCCTTGCAGAATTTGTGGGTATGTGTTTTAAAACAAATTGGTTTTCCATTTAACTAAGCCCGTTTAAACGTATGCTACAATTTCTAATTTTGATTTAGTTACTTTCGATATTCAACATTTGAAATAGTTTTTGATTAATTTTATTTTCAACGAATTCTATGGAAAATGGAAGCACGTCTGGTGCCTGACTTGTCAAATATGGAAAACGCGACTTGCTCGAAAAGTTTTTACCACTTTAACCTAAATCTTAGCAGCCCCTGCTTAGAAATAAATGCCGAAGTTCGGTGTCAGCGTAAAGTGTTAAGAGCAATTCTGTGTTTTTGTATATTATGGATTCAGACGTAGCTTCGTTTTATACAATTCTCTAACTTATATCATTGCTTTAGAAAACTACGACAAAAAAGATTGTTCCAAGTTTCTAAGAAATTTAATAACTTAACGTCTTGAGTTTTGTTGTAAGTGATAAAGAAATGTGATTGAATTTTACGTTTTTATGTTTAATAACCTACTTCGTAGAAGAAATAATTATAACATAAATTTTTGAATTGTTTATTTGATACTAATATTACAAGAAAATTATTGTTGGAACGGGGTTTATCTCAAAAGTTGTGCTATATACAGGTTTATTTTAAAAACCGCTTTTCTGCTGAAATATTTGGTAACCTATGCTTTCATTTTAAAAGTTATCGAATGATTTCGTTTTTGTTTTTTTTTTTGGGTTGATAAAGGTAGTTCTGTTCGCAGTTCTACTCGATATTATTTACTCAAAATTAAGACATTTAAATAATGTAAAAATTTCCTCTCCTTATTATAAGGAAAATAAATAATTTGTAATAAAATTCGCTTTTACGTGGTCAAATCAGGGGTATTATGAAGAAGATCACGTTATAAAAGAAAGAAATATCGTTATAATACAAGGTAAAAACTCTTGTATGAATAGCGAACAATACTGACCGCGACATTTTCACTAGATCCAAAGTTCGCTCTCACGGCGGTGTAACGTGCCATAAGCTGACGACAGCGTCTTCATTTAATTAAGTCGGGACCCAAGTGGGCAATTAGACAGTGGTAATGGCTCTATTACTAGTCAAATTCTGCGGCTTTCGCTCTGAATATTAAAGACTTGGGTAGTTAAACGTCTGAATAAAGTAGACGTTAAGAGTCGGGTTAATTTTTTTTTAAGTTAAGTTGACGTGAAAGGATTTTTTTCTTATAATTGTTATGTAAAATATGAATATTAAATTATATAATATATTATAGGCACGAACTATAACATTCTTTGAAATTACATGACACGTCATTATGTATAAATGTATATAGCTGATTTACCTGTAATACACTTTTATATGAAAAACCTTGTACGATGCAGAATACAGGTATCCAAAAAAATATTTTTATGTTTTAAAATACTCAAGAAAATGAACGAAAAATGTCTTAAGAATGTCGTATCGGGATTTACCTTAATTTGACGTCCATCTGAATTTCGTAGTCTTAAATATATATAGTAATAAAGGTTTTTCTAAATTATTTACAAAAATAACGAGACTCGTTTTATGAAAAAAACTAATATTATCATGCTTACATTAAAAATCTTCAAATTAAACAAAATAAAAAAAAAATAACCCTTTGCGGTTTAGAGACGACTCTCGGTCGCTAAGGTCGCGCGGCAAAAGGAGATGCGAGTGAGAAGTATAAGTTTTGAAAGAATATATAATATATGGATAGATAAACTATCGAAATATAAAGCCTTTACAGGACCATTTATAAGTAAAGTCATCTTATTATGAACATCATTCAACACAAAAGTCGTTGTTCGCAAAAGGTACAATAACATAAAAAATAAAAATCATTTTTTTCTGCCTGACACTGAGTAACACGATATATTGACTAATCATAATGGTAAAGTCGTAATAACTACGTGGGGTTATAAAATGTAATGGACCGTACAGCTCACACATATAGTCGCAGCGAGACATCGTCGCATACGGTTCAGTTTATGCGCCTTATTCATTTATTGTTTTTACGTTTTTCATTCGGTATTAAGACGAATCAACCCACAACAATAGATTCGATTAATTATAGTGCATCTCCATTAGAAACAGCAGCTTTATTATTAAAGAAAACGCTGAGTAGAGTGATGTATTTTTTATTGTACTTTAACAGATATCAGAATACACTTAATACCATTACAAACATTCTCTACCATAAGCATAGTGAGATGGTGTGCTCAGCGAGCTCAAAAAGGAACTAAAATATTGTTAAAATAAAATATCTAATCGACTTAATACATACATATCAATTTAAATAAACTTACAAAGTAATAAATACATATTATTTTTACATAATATAATAGTTAATAAACATACACAATAAATACAAAACATAATTAACCAAAAATAAACATGGTAACAGTGAGAACGTCAGTAACTAAAAATCTATTAATTAAATATTATATAATATCCGCGATTATAGGCTATTAAGCAGTTCCATGATGATTCCAACATGACTAAGCAGCACCTATAGTATCAGAGACCGATATACGTACATAAGTATTTGTAAATAAATACTTAAATATAGATAAACAACTAGACGCACAACAAACACAAATGTTTATCACGTAAATGTTAGTCCTGAGAGGGAATCGAACCCGCAAAACCTGGTGTAAGAGGCATAGTTACTATCATAGCACCAACGGGACAGTCAAAGTTAAGTCAAGTATTCGCCCATAACCGATATAAAAATTAATAAGCTGTAGCTCATCTAGTCAACATTTTAAATATATCAAAATCGATTCAGGCGCTTGTAAGCTATGATACTACATACTTAGACGTCAACATAGACCACGATACCCGTTAAATTTTTAACATCCTTCTTTTTAGTTGAGTATTAAAACTTACTTGCTTTCCTTTAAAAGTGAGCGCACGGCGACGTGCTTTGAGAATATCTTAATTATAGGTTTAAAGGAAACTAGCAGATCAATGGGTATATTTATATTAATTATTATATTATATAATAAATAAGATTTTTAGAGAAACAAAGTACTCTCTGCAAAGTTATGATTTTTATCAATAAAAATTTTAAAGACTATTTTCAATAAACATTATAAAAGCTCTAAATTCAATTAATACTGATTCTTGTTTTATTACGATGTAAGTAAACTAAAATATTTTAAACTAATCGTACGATATTCAAACACGTTATAAGAGGGTAATACATTTTAGATACTATATTTTAACAATATCACATATACAGTGTTGTGCGTATATATAAAATATGTATAGATATAAATGTATCTATGTTTAACTTGATATTAAATATTCACCTTGACTCTGTTTTAATGGAACGCAGGTAATAGTTCCAAACATTTCAATTAAGCTTTAACTAATAGTTCTGTGACCTTAATTTGAAAATCTACCCTAAACCCTTAACCTTAATTCAATAGACATGTCAACTTTATAATATGTGTTGGCCAGAATTGGACCCTTGTATTATATATATTTTTTTAAACTATGACTTTATACAATAATATATAAAATTGAATAAAGTTGTACAATATATGTTTTATTTATTTTATGGATGTATTTAATATTCGTAATGTATTGAAATGTGAGTATAAAGTTTTTACTTCACTTTTTCATATTTTTATCTAATACATTATTATGTCTCTAAAGAGTGATATTAAGAAATCGGTTTTATGAAATATAATTATGTAAAATAGATGTCAGGTGTACATTCCTGTTGTCTAATATCAAATAGAACCGACATTAGAAAATAAATGTTGCTTTATCAGATATTACTTTCACGATTGATGTCTTTCATTTACATTTTATACTCTGACAGAAATAAGAAAATGAACATATAGAGTGAACACATTAACTGAAAGTAATACAGAACTGTCACACAATATTACCTTGCCCACATAGAAAGCGCAAAATTTTCTAAATTATAAATCTCAAAAAAAAAAAAACTACAAAAGTGCTAATAATAAATTTAAACTTGCAAACGGCTAGATATAGTTTTGAATTATAGATAAGAATAATCTCGGACGATACGCATTTTAAACGAAATAGTTACAGGCGAGAGATACAGGCGTTTAAAAGCTTTGATGTTAGAGATACATAGACAAGTATACTTTAATCTAATAAAACCTTTCTTTTTACGTAGGAGAATTACAATAACATCATAAATTCAAACAAGATTAGTTTCCTTACTCGTAGTAGGTCAGGTTAACAAATCAACTGTATTTTATAGGTCATGTAACTTTCCAGTTGATAATTATTCAAATTATATGTAAGAACTTGAGTAACGGTCGGGCTAACTTTACGAATCAATTCAGTTCACTTTATCCTCTCTGTTTTAAAAACCAGATATTAGATAAAAAAATGTATATAATTTTTTTAAGCTTTGTACATTTTAAGTATTTATTTATTACAGTAATAATATAACTACAGCAATAACATTTGATACACTATATTTTCATTTAAACGTGTCAATGTTGTATCGAATCTTTATCCTCACTTTCATTCATATTTTACATTTCATATCAATGTATTCAACGAGCCAAATGTGTACGAGTGAACAATGGTTTTCATTCTTTTATTTTGCTGGACAATGAAAAGAAAGCTTTTATTTCTACTAAAGTAAAATGTAATTATTTTTTTTCATCTAAACATTTTATACATAGGTAAATAGTTTTGTTTCTTCTAAATGCTTTGTTACATTATGTTATAGCATTGTTATAGCTGGTATCAGAGAATTTGTGAAATACAACATTAGGCAGAATGGATTTTGATCTCTTATTTAATGTTTTACAGATTAACTTTTCTATTAAAATTTTTCTTTTATCATGTTGGTCTAATCGTGAGATAATATTACGCTATTTTATGCATGTACATACTGTACATGTAAGTGTAAGTTAAATATGTTGAAAGATAGATGTGTATTTGCTAAATGGACTATGGCTAAAATCTGCTAGAAAGACGAAAATTTTGAAATTCGCGTATGCATTATTCATAATTTAAAAAAAATATATTCGGGACATTTTTCACACACAGTACTGTGATGCTAAGATATGTATGGGATATTAAATACCGATACACATACATAGATATTTTAAAACCAAAACCTATATATATTAACTAGACACAGAACAAACACAAATATTCATGACAAAAAACATTCAATTTATCTCGAGCGGGTATCGAATCAGCTATCCGTGGTGTAATAGGCAAGGTCACTTGGCTAGCTTTTAAATAGCTCAAGACTATGTATTCTTTCTATAAAACTATTAACATTTCAAAAAATTGATCATACTTTGTGTATATTGGACGCTCAATACTTTATTACGCCGCATAATAATACCAAACTCATCACGTCCGTTGACAATGCTATTTGTCTAAACAGCAACTTACTACAACTATAAACTTAATTAAATGGCAGGCATAATGTTCTGTTGGATAACTAACGTCGTAATCTATTATGTATATTTTATTATAGTGGGGACCAGCTCCAGATTCCAGCAGCACGTCGATTTTGTTGATCTTTTCTGCTTACTATATTCACATTGTAATGAAATTTTTATCTTTAATTACATATTCTTTATAATTGTGTACAAAGTGAAATAATCTATTAAAAATGTAAAAGCCTCAAAATTAAATTGTTATTATTGGCGATTTACAGAGAGTTATGGAGAGATCAAAGGTCGGTATAACAGCGATGCATCGAAAGAAGACTGACTTTATAAGAAGACAAAAGACAAAGATTACGACGAGAGATGGAAATGGAGGTAGGCAAGCATATTGCCAGAATTAATAATAACCGCTGATTAAGAAGAATATTGGAATAGATATTCTTCATAGATATTCGTAAATAAAGACCGCCTAAGGAATAAACAGACGACATCCGCCAATAAGCAGGCACAAAATTGATGCCGGGAGCGAGAGACCACTAGGTATGGAGATTTGGGAAGGAAGCCTACGTTAGAAGACAGGCCCAAAAAGGTATTTTAAAGATATTGATGCTGTCCCAGGATTTCGTCTATTACAATGTCTTTGAGCTATTTATCATTATAAAATCGGGCTATCACTGAATGTTAACGTACATTATTTATTTTAATTAATAAATTACAATTTTGCTAACCCGTGAGGTAAATATACAACTTAAATTCATGAACAGCTGTATAATAATGAGTTTTTTTCCTAGAAAGTTTTATCACTGTTTATATCCCTTATATAATACTTTGCCGTATATAATACTATATACTTTGTTGGTTCATTTTTATTATAAGCCCCGTTATGTTCCATAGAGACAATATTCTAGGTTCATAATAGATTAACGTTTGTGTGCCTGTAATTTGATGCTATCCTTTGTGTAGAAGTCGACAGAAGAATACGTTATATTCTAAATTGTTTATTTTAAAAAATGTTTTATAAGGCGATAAAACGTTTTTTTTTATTATTTCGACACGGATAAAATGGTGCTGGCTTTAAAGATTAATTTATTTAAGGCGATGTTTTTGTTGGATTCAGCACTGCCATTTGGTTTGCTTTGCCCCTTTCATTACACGCCATAATTTATCACAGACATTGGTATGGTTTTGTGAACTTTATTGCGCGTTAATAATGTAAATCAACAATAAAATTAATTTAATATTTTTATCAATGCCACAATTATCGGCAGTAGATTTGATAGTTTGAAATTATTTATTTATGAAAATTTAAGATATTGTACAAACAAACATTTTATATAAATTTTTTGTATAAGATTTTTATTTTAAATTCGTTAGTTCCTTTTTTTTTATTTACTTTTTGAAAGGCTTCTTTATACACGGCGATAAATGTACTATGTGGTTATGATTAGTGCATTGTTTCTGTAATTTCAAAAGCTATGTAACTAACACTTAATTTCTAACAGGCAATTATCTGTTATGATGATGAGCAAGGTATCTATAACTTATATGGAAGAAAGAGGAGGCAAAGATATAATTAAATCTTAATAAATTAAATATCAATAGAATCTTTAATTTAAATGCAGTCCAAATAACTTCTTGATGCATTTATATATATAAACAGAAAAACATTCATTCATATAAGAACATACATAGATAAAGAATAATATATTTATATGTGACACAGTCTTTGTATCACTCCTGAAGCACGATTTACGTATTGTGTGAAACGTGGCATTATGTTTTGAAGAAGATTTTTTTTTAAGATAATATTAAATCAAATAAAATCTGTGAGTATTGCGATACATTTAAAATAAATCTACGACAAATACATTTATTTGGAACTCGATAATTATAAACGTAAATATTATACAAAGCTACCGGAAACATAAATTTTTTTAAGTAGTATTGGATTTACTCTAAGTTCAAAAATATGTTGTTTCACAATTTATTTTATTTCAAACGTTTAATAAGTTTTTTTAAAAAAATCTATCTATTTTATTTCATCGAATGAATGAATCTGCTATCCTATTGTGCCGGGAATAAAGAGATTCTTGTTGTGAACGATACATCGATACTTTTTTAAAAATAGATTTAGAAGTAGTAAAAATCGTAGTGTACAATAGCGTTTCAAACACATATGTACGTGTAACATTTTGGTGGTTATGTATTATTTATATCGACGAATATATGTAAATAATTTGAACTAACACAAAATGTTATAAATCGCAATTGCTTAAAGGCTTGTGGGATTTGTCAATTGTTTTGTTATTTGACTATAGACATGTTTTTTAATTTACAACAAATAATACAAATTCTATGTCTACTTTATTATACTACCAAGACTGTTGCAGTAACTTTAAATCATAGTTTTTTTTTGTTATTATGTCATTCACATTACTTGGCATTGTCTAATATTTATGTCACCATAGCATTTGTTATGTATATAGAGTAATTCGGAATACTGTTTTACACACAATGAGAAAGGTATCTAAAAGGGTGCTATTTGGGAAATTTAATTTTTAATACAATGCGAAATAAAGCTAATAAGAAAAAATGTTTCTTATGTAATTATTTCAAACAAAATTACCTATGAAAATTATTGGACTGTATTAGTAGAAAAGTATATTACATGTTTCCTCTTAAATTAATAATAAACAATATCTAATTAATTATTCAACATATGCAAATTACAAATAGTAATATTAGTCCTTAACAAAACTACCTTAAATGCACCGCTAGTTAGTTTTCAACATATTTCGCACGACACGTAATTCAAATACAATGAACTGAATATAATATGAGCGTGGAAACAATGGAGTGTCGCGGTTTGTTTATTAAGGTAACAAAGTCCTGCGGTGTAAACAGACAATCAAAGTTTCGTAGCGTTTTACAAGTAGCTTTTGTGATACGCTTTTGACGTTAGTTTCATATTCTAGCTACTCGGACGGTTGTGCATGATTAATTCCATTGTTTTCTGACTTTCACCAATATGGAGTATTGCTATACAAGCGAATTATATGAACTGATCGGCTTAATTGAGGATACATCAGATCTTCTAGAATATCATCATGAAATTGGGAATTATAGCTGTTTTTTAAAGTTAGACCTATCCATGTGGGGCATTAACTGAACCGGTATTTCTGCGAAGATTATCTTTCTGTTATGACTGTGTAGTCAACGAATCCTTTTGGCTTTGCTACTTCACTGTCTGTGGCTTAGCGTAGAATCAGTGCTAGAGAGCAATGATTTAGCGCAGGAATATATTAAAATAAAAAACAAATAATAAAGTACTGCTATTGGTGTTAGAAGTTGTTGAATAGCTCTTTAAAAACTAGGAGAATTAGTAATTCAAGGATCTATTCTCGAAATAAAGGGGACCAAGACAACATATTTGTTAAAAAACCGTGAAGCGATTTCTGCACTTTATATTTATATATTTAATTCATACATACGAAAATCAAAATCCTTACTGACTGGTTTCTTTATCAATGCACAACCTAAACCGCTGGTCCTAGAGACATTAAATTTGAAGAGATTTTTTATCAGTTATGGGCTAGCACTTGACCTCCATTTATCCTGATGGTATGTGACAATATGACCGTAGATGGTGAATCGTGTTCGCCCAGAATACTTTTGGCCGTCACATGTACGGCTGTTAGAACGCAATAATGCTGTTATGGCAACAGATTGACATTTAGAGGGGGTAGCTAACCAGGCGGGTGTTAATTGTGATGTATACGTATCCACTAAAAAGAGTTTTGAAATACCACCCGTAAGGAGAGAGAAGGAGAGAAGGGGAGAATTTAATTTTTATTGATCCTATTTTTTTTTAAATATAATCTCCAGAGAAACGTCTGATTGCTATACATAAGATGTATTTTAGGATTATTCGGTACTGAAACTGGTTACTGAATAGAAATAACTTCGCATAAAAAAAATTAAAACCAGATTGTAACTGAAACAGAAATTTGTATTAGCGGTATAAAGTTTTGTTGTGGGTGTTAGAACGGAGAAATAATGAGACAGTTTAACACGGGCGGTGGTGGCTGTTGAAGTTTATTGCGTTGAAATTTACTGTAATGTGGAAAAAAGTTATGTGTTGCTCATTTCGTTTTGCATTACTCAAATTTTGAGCTTTTTGGTACATACAACTCTGTAATAAAAAAAAGACACTGCGTAAATAAAAATGAAATGGAGTTTTGTATCTTAGCCATGGACATGTGTGGTTATAAGTAAATAAAAAACAAAAATATATTAACAATTGCTTTTTTTATCGGTTATAGGCTAACACTTGACCTCGATTTCACCTGATGTTTAGTGACAATGAAGTCCTTGGTGGTAAAGCGTTTTCGCACAGGTGTTCGAAGTAATGCTGTTATGGCGGCAGATTGACATCGAATGTGTACTTACCAACCATCTAGGCGAGTTCGAAGAACTCTACTACCTTCTAAATTCCAGTACTGTAGCTTGGGAATCAAACCCGGTACGTTCGCGTTACAAATCAAGCGGGTAAACTACAGCGCCACAGAGGCAGTGCAAAATTGAACGTCAAATCAGAATTTTACATATGTAAACGCTTATCTTCTGTAACGTATTGGATTAAAGGAACTTAAATACAAAATTAATAATCTCATGGAACCAGAGAAAGGAGTTAAAATACTGATTGCGGGTAATCCAACATCAAACAATTAGTGCTATTTGTTCTCCCGCGGCTCGAAACTGTGCTTCCGCAATTTTCACATTAATTTCCTGCCGGGTTTCAAACTGCTCTTATTGTAACGGTTGCTCCACATACATTGGAAGGTTTTTTTTTGAGAAACGAAGTGGGTAGCAATTGAAAAGGTTCAATTTATGTTAAGAACTAAGTGTAATGGAGTTATTACCTTGGTCTGTTAGAACATTTATTCTCAATTGATGCACAAAATACTGGTTATTCAATATATTACAGTTCCAACACATTAAAAATAAAGCTAAGTATTAACAAAAGTATTCACAAAAAAAAAGTTAAAATTGTATTGTACAGCAAAGTTTACAAAATCAACCAAAGACAATTTGAAATTTTTTTTAAATTAACATACTTGATACGTTTTTTATTACAAAGATTCCAGTATCGTAGAGTATAACAAAGAGTTTTTATTCACAATGGGCTTAAAGTTGACCTTAATTTTCATAAGACTTTAAGTGAAGATAACGTCGTAGATCGTTAAGCGAACATTCATAAGTTTGTCTGCCTGAACACAGCCATCTGTTATAGTGGCAGATTGATATTGAGAGTGGTAGATTGCTGCTAGGCCGGTTCAAAAAACCTTCCAAACTCTACTATTTATGTGAATCGAATCAGGTTCATGTCATAAGACCAGCAGTTTAGCCTTTGCGCCGCAATGGCAGTTATGAGTGAATGCTACAGCGTGCTATGGAGTGGTTATACTCCCGGTAGTACGCCGTAGATCTTTGTTCGTAACTAATGTCAATTCAGCGTTACTTGTTTTTATTAAGTACATTGAGAAAATAAGTTAGATTTAGTTTGATGGAAAGTGAGGTTATAGCAACAGTTCGGTCATATAATTATGTGGTAATATGTAGTTTATCCCATTATTTCAACCATTTAACTAACTAGAGGGCATCTCAATTGTAATATTGGCTAGAAGCATAAAAGGATTGCTATTGGAAGGTCTTGACTGCTTGCGTGACGCAATGATTTACCGTTTGCCTTGTAATGCTGAAGATCACGTGCTTGATTCCTGGGTCAAAAGTTTAGTGAAGTCTGAGGGATGGAAGTGTTTTTCGAATTCACCTGGCTATCAACCATGTACGAAGGTCAATCTGCCCATTGCAGTGTTCTGGCAGTCATACATATGAGAGCCAGAAGTATTTTTCCAATCTATTGCTTCATTGTGATTTAATATCAGGTGAAATGGAGGCGAAGTGTTAACCCATAACAGATAAAAAGAACTCTTTATTACCGCCAGTCGTCTACCTCAGATCCTACTTCATCTATAGAATCAACCGTATACTTGTAATATAAAATATATCTTTAACGCTACTTGCTTTTCCTAAGATATTATTTATTTCAAAAACAATCCGAAAATTCTTAGGTCAAAAGGAAATTTTATCGTTTTTGTATTATTAAATATTTATAGGGATAAAATCTAAAGAATCATTGTAAACCTTAAGCAAGTATTTCAAATATGTGTTACGTCTATTACGTTACGAAAAACGAAAAGTAAAGACAATATAAAAGTGGCACCTAGACGTTTATCATTTAATTATATTCTTTTATGCTAATAATATAAAATAAAAAGTATTAAGAAAACATATATTGAATTTTTATTTTCTTAATACTATTTATTTTAAATAGTTTTAAATACAATGAAAACGCTCTTACTTTCTTTGCGAGTATATGTGTAACAGAAACAAATCAGAAGACTTTATGGTGCCTATATTTACATCGAAAATATCCTTATTTAGAGGTAAATTAAAGAGAAAATATAAAATTTGTATTTACGTAAATGATGTAATATTCTTTATGCTGATTCTTTGTGTTGTAAAAAATATAATAATTCACGAAAGTCCTTGCTTCGATTCTTGGGTCACATGAGTGGTGGTGTTTGAGTAATGGTAATATTTTCGAATTTTCCTGGCTAATTACTACCCTCTATGTTAATCTGCCGCTGTAAAGTACTTGTGTGTTTAGGTAGACATGAAAGGCAGAATATTTTGATCAAGCACTTTTCCTCATTTATTCTAAGGCCTCATCGTTACAAAACTCCATGTGAAATTGAAGTTAAGAGTTTGCTCATTTCCTACAAGTATTTTTATATTTGGATTATAATATATGAAATATCAGGAAAACTTCATATTATATTAAGCCATTTTTAATTTTATTTACTCATATATCACATGTAAATATTAATAAGGATCAGGCACTTGATTTAATATAGCAATGTAAGTTAACATTGATATTAATGTTTACGCAATTAGGTCTCCGATCATCTGTGACACCTCAATGACAGAGTTTAATCTCTTGCTTAAAGCTTATGATTTATGTTGTCACCATCAGGCAATATAGATGTTAATGGAGCAAAGTTTACGAAGAAAATTAGTAACATATTGTTGCTTGATCAGTTGATTTTTTACATTGTGTAGTCTTGCACTTAACAACAATGTTAAGTGATGATGTGGTTGTAGGTGATAAAGCGCACAAACCTAGAAGCAAACAAAACAGATATTAAACTGGTATGTGCGAAAAATTGAAAATACAAAAATGCAAATTGCATCAATAAAGGGAACAGCAGAGTATTCAACCAATCTGCTTGATAATAGATGTCACCCATTGCCATTTTTAATTAAAGCGGCTGATCGAAAACGTTTGTGCTTGGATCGAAAAACGTTTCTTTTTTTAACTATTTGTACTATCAGTATCGGACCTACAGGGTAAACACATACCATAAAGATTTTTCAACTTCTTTATCTTAGTCTTTCTCTTAAGCAGTTGCACAAATAATATTATTACCTAGTTCACATTACTATATTTTGGACAATAATTTTCAGTATCCAGAAGTAGCATTCAATAAATTTTATACTAATATCGAAATACAGTAGTACACAAAGTCATTTTTAAAATACAAAATTTTAAAGAACAAATAATGAAATCTTTTGGTATACACAAATACTGCGTATTAAATCAC
>DWQX01003963.1:0-16161 GCA_018245475.1 Pharmacophagus antenor
ATGCGGCTAATCAGGAATGGGATCCGTGAAAGGAAACTAGTCCTGATGCTGTCGCTTGACATAGAGGGGGCCTTCGGGGTAGCAGGGAAACGGACGAATGGGGGGAAAAAGTGGAGGCCTTACTGAATGAACAGAGACTTCATATAATGAACAGGGTATCTGAGCCTACTTTCTATACTATTAGAGGGGGGAAGACATACTGCAGCAACGTGGACATCACCGCATGCTCTGCGAGCCTGTTTGGCCAGCTTGACAACTGGCAGCTGTCGGGCGACGTGACAACCTGGGACAACAGGACAATCCTTTTTGAATTAAATTTAGAGAGAAGGATAGGGACAACTATAGAAGGGACAACCAGAAGGTTTAATACGAGAAGGACCAACTGGGACGACTTTCGGATGTAAGTTGCCCAGTTTTGGCATAAGGAACGAGTAAATAAAATACGATAGAAGGAATTAAGAATAGAGAAGATTTAAAAAGGGTAATAGGAAAATACGTAGAAGGAATAACAAAAGTTTGCAAGACGAGATGAAGAAAGTAAAAAAGAATAGGAAAATAGGATTGTCCTGGTAGACCCAGGGTCTGTCCGAACTAAAGAGAGAAGTAGTTAGGAGAAAACGTCGGATAAGGCATGCCGCATTGGCTCGCAGAAAGTGGGTCATTGCGCAGTATGTCGAAGCAAAAGATAGGTACAAGGAAGAGATTAGGAAAGCTTAGGTCTCCAGTTGCATAAGTTTCTGTAGTAGGCAGTAACGCGAATCGCTGTGGCAAGGGATATACAGGGTGATGGCCCACACAACCGTAAGATAAAAGGACGTCCCCTGATTAAGGACGGAAGGGTGCTCGACCCAGACTTTGGTGGATACTTTCTACCTGGAGGATGGGCCTGGGGACGACAACGAAGAGCAGAAGCTGGTGAGAATATAAGCGCAAAAAAATAAGTGAAAGGGCCCATGGTAAGACATGGGATCCTCCGTTTACAAGAGAAGTAGTAAGATCTGTCGCCAGCTTCAACCCTATAAAGGCACCCGGTGGGGACGGATTCACTGCGGGTATTTGCGCGGAAGCCATCGCCCTGGATCCAGACCTGTACCTCACTATAGCGAACAAGTGTCTGGCACTCACCTACTTTCTCGAGATCTGAAAAGTGGCGACTGTCGTGGTTCTCAGAAGCAAGGAAAAGAGGACTATACACACCCCAAATCGTATAGGCCGATAGGTCTACTCCCAGTATTAGTAAAAATTTCTGAGAAAATTATTGTCCGGAGAGTAGCCTATTACGTTGTGCCTACGATAAACGACAAGTAGTATGGCTTCATGCCCCAGCGCAGAACCGAAGACGTCCTCTATGCCATTATGCGGCTAATCAGGAATGGGATCCGTGAAAGGAAACTAGTCCTGATGCTGTCGCTTGACATAGAGGGGGCCTTCGGTGGTACCTGGTGGCCGGCCATACGTTGTGCTTAGGCTCGCCCAAAGTGCTCCGTGAACCTGAGGCGACTCTTGGACAGTTACTTCAAGGAGAGGGTCGTTCGCCTCAGGTACGCGGGAGTAGAGTGCGCCAAGGCAACAACAAAGGGGTGTGTGCAATGCTCCGTAGCGGGCCCTGCCTTCTGGAACCTGTTCTTGGACTCGCTTCTGGCAGAGCTGAACGCAAAAGGCGTCCATGCTCAGGCATTCGCGGACGATGTGTTCCTGATTGTCTCAGGGGTCAGAAGATCCAAGAGCGGGCCAATGCGGCACACGAGTATTCGTGGGCGTGGGGGGTCGTAAACAAACTGAAGTTTGCACCTAGCAAAACAACTGCTATGGTTGTAACAAACAAGTTGAAATACGACTCACCACGTCTACGCATGGGCGGGCCAGACATAGGCTTGTCAAAGGAGGTGAAAATTCTCGGCCTCACCCTTCACCGGGGGCTGACTTTCGCCACACATGTTAAAAATGGGTGTCGAAAGGTTCATACCATATATGGTCAATTGGTGAGAGCCGCAAAGGTTCACTGGGGGCTGAACTCCGAGATAGTCAGGACCATATACATTGCGGTGGTGGAGCCGGTGATAGCGTACGCCGCCAGTGCGTGGTCGCCGGCAACCACCAAACTAGAGATAGAGGTAAAGAAGCAAATGGACAGGGTACAGCGAGGATTTGCGCAAAGGAAGGTGAGGTCATATAAAACGGTCTCCCTAAGCTCGGGACTGCTCCCTCTTGACGTAAGGGTGAGGAAAGCAGCGTTACTCTATAAGTCAGGAGGGGGCATTCCCGGCGAGTGGTGGGAGATAAGGAGGTCGAAACCCCCATACCTTTCACGGAAGTTGCGCACTCCGCTAAACAGCATGGCCTGCACTTCGAATGCCTGGCAGACTGTGCGGGGGTGTGCCGACTTGATGCAGAAGTGAGTATATATACGGACGGGAGTAAGATCAATGGGAAGGTTGGTGCGGCTATTTCCATATGGGAAGGAGCCGCAGAAAAAAGGAAGAAGAAATTCAAGCTGGCACACCACTGCACGGTCTTCCAGGCAGAACTGCTAGCACTAAAAGAGGCCACAGATTTTGCCCTGACTAGTGGAAAAACCAGTTGCAACATCATGAGTGACTCTAGGTCCGCATTGGAAGCACTGGTCCGCGGCGTTTCCCTCCATCCCCTTGCGGTAGAAGCCAGAAGCAACATGCAAAAAGCAGTTGACCTCGGTTAAATTTGTAAGCTTTACTGGGTAAAGGCGCATTCAGGGATGGGGGAAAACGAGAGGGCGGACGAGCTGGCAAAAGAAGCGGCACTAGGAATGAAGACGCGACCTACCTACGACGCGTGCCCAATATCATTTGTTAAGCAGATACGTCAGGTATCGCTCGATGAATGCGACGCACGCTACAAAAAGGAGGGTACTGCCTCCAAAACAAAGTTGTTCTTCCCCGATATTATAACATCTTACTCTACCATACGCAAAATCAAATTAAACCCTGTACTTACCCAAGTTCTCACGGGTCAGGGGAAAGAGGAGAACGTCATCTCATAGAAGTGTCTCATTTTCGCAAACTTAAGAACGATTTTAGAAATCGAATTTGGAGTAAAAATTAGTGAGGATAATCTAAGCGAGTTGGTAGCAGCGAAATCAACGCGCACCAAATTCTTAGACTACTGCCAAACAACGTCTGCAAAAATAAATAATAAAAATAAAACGCTATAAAAAAGAGAATAGAAGTAAATGAAAGTGAACGTAAGAGGTAGTGCAATAGACAAGGATGTGATAGAGTGGTAAGAAGAATGAATGAATGTAAGTAAGAGAAGAATGAATGGAATGAAAAGAATGAAGAGAAGACGGAGTGAGAGATAAAGATGAGATGAAAGAGCTAGATGGAATGAAAGAGCAAAGATGGAATGAATGAGTAAAGATGAATGAAATGATGTATGAAAGAGAGAAATAATGAATGATCAATGAAACGACAAAAATGTAAAAAAGGCACCTGACTTATAAAATGTTAGAGGAACGAGATTAAAAAAAAACTACCCCTTTAAGCGGTTTTGCAATGGGAATTAATACTGTCGGGGATAGTATTACGTAATTAAAATATATTTCTGTAAATCATAATTTATTGAAAGATTTTCATTTATGGGATACATGATATATAATTTGTTCGTTTTCAGTCTTTATTGTAATTGCTGTACTTGTCATAAAGTGATTTTTATTACATTTATTAGATTATTTATTAGATTATTTTAGTATATTTATTTATTTTTTGAGTGTTATATTCGTATATTTTTATATTGATTGTCGCACAAACAATGAGTAAAAAATATAAAAAGCATAAGTATTAAAGCTTGGTATAGTTATATACAGCTGCAGTTAATATTGTGTTGGAAGAAGGAACTGACTCTCGACAACCCTTTCGTCATTACGCTCTGCACCACTTAAAAAAGAAAGGACTTCTCTAATTACTGCTCTGATATTCCTTCCGTACTATCGTGTTTGAACTGCGAGCCATTAAATATGTACTTATTTAAATAAGCAATCCTTAAGATTATGTTAGGTTTTAGTCAATTTAGGTGTGAATAAGAAAAGTAAATGACTATTTAAAATTGACGTTCTATTTTATTTCATTAAGGTTTTTAGAATAATGCTTATTAATTGCGATGTAGTTTCGTTTGTTTTGTGTGTCTGCACATGATTTGGGTCTAGTATTATTTTCGTTGTATGTTTTGCTGCAGTGTCGCATAACGCACACCTGCTTTTCGCATCTACATAATCTGAACTGTACCTTTCTTTGCGTACAGAAAAGTTTAATGTTAATTTTAGGGACGAATACTTTCGTCATTGGTAGTCTAGCAGTACCCGCTGATTAAGTATTATATTGAATTTTCGAAAATGTGTATAAATAATTTTATTTTTTTTATAGAAAGATTGAACTATAATAGCCATAATTTATTTTTGACATCTAAAATACCCACATTGATCCTCAATATGATTATAGCAGTAACAAAATTCACGTATTGCTGCAAATAGCAAACGTTATTCAATTCGTAACAAAATTCTTGTTTTAAAACATTCCAGTAAAATTGTGCAGTAATTAAAAATAACAGCACGAAGAAATGTTTTCTATTTAGGCTCCGGCCTCTTTTAATTTTTTATGTCAAAACCTACATAGGTTTTCTTATGAAGTTTTCTTTATAAACAAATAAGATGAAATAAATGTTTTAACAATTATATCATAAAATCATATGAGTTTTCTAGTTAATTTCTTAATACGAAATTTTAATCGCCTAAAACTTATTTATAGATAAACAATAAAACAGGTGTTGTTCATTACACAGACGGAATTTTCGTTGATCGGATACCATAAAGTTTAAAATCAGCTTTTAGCAATTTATAATAGAATTTAATTAAGGATATACTACCTTTAATTAAATTCTCTTTTGATAGATTGCGATTAAGCAATTTCATGATATTAAATAATTTACAATTTCTGTAATAGAAGATCATAAGCGTTAATCCTAAATTATAACTTTTACACAAAACTTGTTTTTTTTTAAATCGATTGTTTGCGTTGTTGGACATAGAGCAAATATTTTTAATTAATTTATTGATAATCAATAGTATTGGATTATGCACAAAACAGACATTTAGTATTTTTTATAAATGTTAGAGACTATTCTTAACATAGACAAATGCAATAGTGCACGGTTAAGCAAGAAAAAGGATAGGATAAGTTTTCTTCTTTCTATTTTTTATTGTCTATTCTATGTTGAGTATTTTCAACCTATTTTGAAACTGTCAGTATTTACTATGGTACAAATATTATTATATTTTAATTATTCGATATCTTTTCTATTTATGTTTTAAATAAAATATGTTACTAATATTGTAAATATGTTATATTTTATTAAGATTAATCTAAAAGATAAAATGAGGTAGACGAGTTCAACGATCAGTTACATGAACAAGTGAAAAATTTAAGGAATTACGTCTCATAGGACATGTTTCATAAACAGGAATGCGAAAAAATAAAAATGAAGGTTGGCACAGAAAGAAGTAAGAGAATAGAAACGAATATTATCCCAAACTTACTTTTTATTCGACTTTAGTCCCTTTGTGAATGGTGACAGAGATTTCCCGTGATAGTCTTATCAAACATTTATAGAATACGTATAAAAAGGACACGATCGTTGAACATATGCCAGTGAGCCTACATAAGAATGTATTCTAAAATGAAAAGATGATATAATTTTTTTATCGATGGAAATTTTGAAAATATAATCGAAGGTATAGTAACATAACATATTTCGACGTTAGCATTGGAGCTACGAGAAAAAAAACTCTGAGGAAAGAATCTCCATAATATATATGATTAGATTTACTTTTTTACTCATTATTCAAAACACTGAAGCGATAAATTGGTATTTGTAAGAATATTTCACGACCGAGTTGATCCGATGATGCTCTCAATATGAAACAAATAAATATTCTATTTTTCTCTCAGTTTTATAAACATCTCTATTAACATTTTTATTTTTCTCTCTTATCACAAAAATATAATTAAAGGTTGTAGCCTAGATATATGAAATGAATGAAAAAAAAGACCATTTCGAAGTTCAAAAAACTTCAAAATGTACGTTATACAAATAACATATTTTAATACTATTTTTCGTGTAATTATTAAATAAAGAGTAAGTATAATTTAGAAGAGTGAATTTGTACAATGTGGTGCAAAGAGTACCGAATAACGAGCACCTGCGGCATTATCTACATAAAACGAGAAAGTCATTGGACCCGGTGCTTTAGGGCTGTTTGTGGTTTGTCCTCAATTAAATTTAAGGGATTCACGCTTTCTAAACTCTAATTAAAGTATTTAATAAACTTTACCTGTCTATGAAGTAAATTTAAATATTTACCACGTCATTTAAAGATTACTAAAATAGTGGCTGTAATTATTTTGTAATAATAGACTATTATATTTATAATGTCCTCGATCATGTTTTTTCATTTAACAGAAACAGTTCGTTAGGTTAGGTGTCTTGGCGGTATAGAGGCTCCGCGTCTCCTCCAAAACGCTGTGGAAGACCACCGAGGTTTTTTTTTCCTCCAGAAGAACGGGTATCTTTCGAAGATTTCTCTAGCGATATTAAAAAAAATCTCTTGGCGGTGCTTAGTGATGGTGGAAGTTATAATTGCAGACGCCTCCTTCTGTGCTGAGTAATAATGGGCAATTATTATTATTGGGGATTCCTAGCCGCTGTAGCTAGTAAAACTGCAGGAGTAACGACATTTAATATGTTAAGTCACGCAGTGAAAAGCACAAATTTCCATTCATTGTTATGGATAAATATACCGCTTACTAGCTAAACGTCTAACACAACTCGATAGTTCAACGACCTTTTCAATTAAATTTAAATCGATTTTTTGGATAAATAAAACTGATAAAAATATCCGAATAAAGTATACGTACCAAAGTTAATATTAAAAATTCGAATTAACTGTGTATGACTCTTAGGCGTTCGCAATATATTATTTAGTTTTAAGGCTAACAATAAAAAATAAATAAATGAACAAACATTTTTTGAAAAAGAAAAACTATTTTAAAATTCTAATGTACACTTTATTCACTTACAATTAGTGCGTGGTAATATATTGTGATTTCACCTAATCTATTTATAAAATCTATTAACAAAGAACGTAATTTAAAGTTATTTTAATAATAAATACGGCACTTTGCGCATATCAATATTATATACTAGTCCGGAGACATCGTAATTTTTTTTGGAAAATTGTATCTGACTTCATTTAAATATAGAATGATAATATTTATGTAAAAATATTAACAAATTGGATTCCAATCAATCTAATACTAATAATCTATCTAATGCCATGATGTTTATTAGTTTCACAGCCACAATACATTGCTGCAATGTTATTTTCTTAGTCTAAAAAATGTTTATTTATTTTTACGCATAAAATCCCATTTTAAATAGGTGTTTAGTCAATCTTTTTGTTTTATATTAATCTTAAAGGGTGACTTTTGTATTAAATTGTACGCATCATCGGCATAGTTCCGCGTCGTTCTCAGGTATAGCACAAAGGGCGTCCGGTGCAGCAAGAAAAAGTTTGCCCGTTGCACATGCGCAAAGTTGATACACCTTGTTCGCTCTGTTGTACTTTAGGGGTTTGATTGTAGCGTTTGCTATTTTCAGATTCTCGATAATGATGTTCGGGGCATCAATTTTTATCTGAAATAATATAAAAAGCTTAAACAATTTATTAATACATAATAACAATTATAATAAAAAGTAATTTTAAATTTTTGTTAGGGATTCAAATAACCAAAAATTACAGCATGCACTAAAACGTAAAATTGATCTGTTTTCTTGTAACGTATGATTTTAGTAAAAAAAACTTTATAGATTAATCGTTAAAAGTTTTTAATTGACCATACCTTTATTTTGATAAATGTTAAATGTTACGGTTATGAACAGAAACTATGTCAGGGAAAACATTTTTTAAAGTTATATATATTTCGTTGAGCCCTTATATTTTTTAGTAATTGAATTTACATTCATTATCAACATCCAATTCTCTTTATTTATTTTTTGTTCATAAGATAATTAAACAGTTTTATAAGGATGTAGTGTATTTTTAAATAAAATATAATACTTATTCACTTACGGCTCCAACAATTGAATCTAGATTAATGTCGCCGTGTGACAACATTTCGATGCCGCCAGCTCTACTCTCTAGGTAAATGGACTGTGGTGCTCTTAAATCTAATCTTCTTGTGAGGGACTCTAATCTGTAAATAAAATTATTCTGTACAATTTGATTACTACAGAAAATTTTATACATCTTATTTGCTAATTTAATTATTTTCGATAAGAATGTAGCCAGTGTTCAAATACAACTAAGCTTAATTTTTTAATAATGTAGCAAACTTTCTGTGAATTAACAAATTTAGTCATATTATGTTTATATATAAAGAGTCTACATATAACGAAATCAAGTATGACTGATTTATGTGAAGAATTGAATACATTTTGTTTATAAAAATATATGTGAATTGGTCTTATTCGGAAAAATTTATAGCGTAGAATATTTTATTAGGTGTACAGGGCATTGTATTACTAAACAGATGAGTTATAGAGCACGTAGTATTAACATCTGTTTTATCTCAGCTAGCGTAGTAGTTTGTGCAAACGAGGTGTCAGTTTTGTCAGCAGTCTCGCGGAGTAATATGTTTTGTATCGGAACTTTCATTATAGTTATAAACATTTGTACGGCGTGAATAGAATGTGTACAACTTTCTATATTGTATAACAGCCTTTTTATAGAATTTTAAGGATTTTACATGTTCTATTGCTACGACATGAGGTTTCTGTTCCAACAAAATTCAATACACATTTTTTTTCGAAAAAAGATAAGAACTGTAAAAGGAATAAGACTGTTTCTATAAATTTTCATAATACTTTTTGCTTTTTGAGTTGTCTTTCTGACTGGACAGACTCGCTTCCTCTTATTCAAAATGATAATACGAGTAAACTACGAATTGACTAAAATTTTGTATATCGGATGAAAAACAAAGTTTTATTAAATACTTTTGTAATATTTTAACTTGTACATTTCACATTATTTTTAATTCTGTAAAAAATAAATGAAAAATATCCTGATAATATTTACCAAAACGTTAACGATAAATCTACAGTTTGTTTATAGTACGAGTACAATCCAATTCTTGATAAGAAGTTGATTTAGTATTCATATTGTACATAACGTCAGATGGACTTACTGCAATTTGGAACTGGGCGGTGCACGAACAAGTGGCGCTTGGATTGCGCTATTCACGGTGAGGCCTCCCTCGCCATCGACGGCAAATGCGTCTGCAAATACCCGTACCTCCTCACGCGATGCATGGAACACGTTGCCACCTTTAGCGTCGTGCACTTCGAATTTTTTACCACTGTATTCAATGCTATCTCTCTCTGTGAATCAAACCGAGTATATTTTATATGCGATTGGTTCTTGTTATTTGTTATGACCATTTATAAAATGATTTATAGTAAAAAGAAATTAAAATATTCTAAACATGATGAATTTTATTTAATAAAATAACTAACTTATGAACATCTTCGCAAATTCAGCGTTATTTGGCTCCGAGACTAGAATTGTGAAATTCCGGAAGGAGTGCAACGTGATAGGTTGAGCGATTTGTGACCTTATCGTAGAGGCAACTAGATTATCTAATATCCACGCCTGTCCCTCAAGTTGTATACCATCCTTTACTATTTTAATAGGACCAATGCCTTTCTGAAATGAAATTTATCATTACCACCGGTATTTTTTTTAATTAAATGAAATAAAATATATATTAAGTATTATCTTTTTTAATTATTTCGAAGTAATTTATCACAAATATGATTATTTTTAAAGTAATAAAAAGTTTTTATTTATAACACATATATTTTGGAAATTTATAACAAATATAAAACAACTATTCTAAAAAGAGAACATTACTATCTGTATTTCTACTCACCATACTTAATCTTAACGCACTGATTATCCATAAAGTAAGAGCAATGTTTAGACAAATGAGAATCATTAATAAAACTAATATTCCATATAATATTGTTCTTTTCCAACCCTTAGTAATTGCTTCTGGTATACACTTTGTTTTGGGTGGATGGTTTGATACGACCGAAGCGGGCGGCGGGTCGCCGGTAGGAGTGAAGCCCCAGCCATGAATAGCGCCAGTACTCGCCTCCGCCTCCTCCTTGTTCATTGCGTATGGCAGCTACCTTTGATACTAGATTATTGAGATTGCTGTAATCCTGTAACGTACAATTATCTTCAGCAACTGTCAATTATATGTTAATGAAGTGCCAGCGTAAGTCAAACGAACAATCAAATGAATACTGATTTATGGTACGTTACATAAAACCTGGTAAATAATTGTCTGATAGTTCTAAAGATTTTGAAAATCTTGTAACAGAGTGTTAATTTAAAGCTAATTGGCTATATTTCCTTAATTAATTTTTTTAATAAGATTTCGACTTTGTAGGATATAATATGTATGCATTATTTTAATGTAACATATTTAATACACATAGTGTGTTAAATTTAAATGAAACATTAAAGAAAACAGCTAATTATAGTTCATTTACATTCCATTTAAAATAAGAAGCATTCTCTGGCTAGTCATTAATTAATTAGGAAAAGCAGTATTTGATATATTCTCTAATTAAGTTGTTTTAATATTAACCGTCATGCAGCAAACTTAACATGTATTAAAAATTAAACAAAAACGACGTTTTAAAATAAACGAGTTAAATTAAGTGCTGCGCCGATGTTAGTGAGATGTGTGTAATAAGCTATTACGAAAATGTTACAGCTTTCAAAATTATTATGCGCTACTAATTTTTACTTTATACATCACAAAATTAATGAAATATGTCCGGCTTTCTTGTAGTATGTGGTCACCGCAAATTGTTGTGATTATATGACGTTAATGCTATAAAATTGTCCTAACATTTATTACTTAAATAATAAATGAATATAAAACATAATGTATGCATTATGAAAATATTTGACAAGTACAGTATTATTAAAATATTTATTTTGGGAATATTTGAAAGTATTTTTAATTTCATTAGAGCTTTCAGGCTGGAGCAACGATTTGCACTTTGTTGCTATTTTCATTCCGTGTCGCCATGTTTATTTGATGGACAACTGTTGAGAAATTTATGACCTATTTTAATAGGGTTAATTACAATAAAAAAGTACGTCGGAAACTTAGTGTTCTCTATATAAATGTTCATGTCTACTTTGATACAAAATTTCAGATACGAAAACATTATTTAACAGCTTTACTGGTAGTAATAACAATTTCAGTTCCGATTGAAACAAAGTGTATTCTGAATTATATTATTAATTTTATTTCAAGAATTAACTTTCAAAAAAGAAATACATAAGTTATGAATTTGTAGGAAATACTGAACATGTCTTTGGTTATAGTAATAATTTGTACATTCCAGTGTTGTGTACAGAACTGTTTATTTGTGCACAATCTTCAGTAGCAGCTCCTTTAACTAAATGTATAGCCATCTTAAATTCAATTGAACCCCTCTGGCATGACTCCTAGACGTAAAATGTACCTCTACACCTGTCAACGTCACAAGCCTTTTGTCTTTGTGGCCCTCCACGTCGATACAATAGGCACCGTTCTAAAGCTTTTACCGTAGTATCTTTATATAACTTTAAATGCTTTCATTTTTCTCTTAATTATAAAAATGGATATAGCGAGGAATAGAAGTGCTTTATTTAATATTCATGACGATTTTTCGTACGCAAATAAAAGAAATTTCCTTTCACCTGAGAAACATAATGAACCTATTATCCGTAACTACCCTCGAAGGCTCTAACAACCAAAGACTCTAACACCACAAGTCCTCAATTAAAAAATGCAGGTAACATAATGAACATATATAAAATCTTTAATACAAATTTAAATCTTAGAAACAATAAATTATCAAGAACAATAGAAAATAGTATTTGAAATATAAATAAATAACAACATGTGGTTTTTCGTCGCGTATTTAAAACCGCTCTCGCATTTTAAAAGCTTTGTTTCACGTTGCAGGCGGCTGCACCGGGCGAGTTCTCCGACTGAGACTAGATAAATTCATAGGTGCTAGAAGCAACACTCGAAATATCTGGCGTGAAGCGAGGCAAGGCGGGCGTGCTCCAGAATATAATATCAGGCAGTGGAGTGGCCGCGAGAGTCCCGCAGCGCCCTCGTGCCTCGGCTGGCCCTCGTAATAAACGATATAGTGCGAAAATAGAACCAGAGCGGATACCGCTGCGCTTTCCACGTAAATAAAATGCCGACGCTCTCGACATTCCTGTCATTCAGTGCGAACATTTTGTTTTATAAATGTCCGTGCTTATTTCATCGTACGAAAATAAATTTTTATAGACTGTGAACATAATTCGAAAGTATAACAAAGTGATATTTTACAAACTTGTATACAAATATAACAAAAGAAAGATTTTAATAAAAAGGAATGATTTTACTACCTCATGTATTCTTCTCACTCCGTTTCCGCCACGATGAAGTTGGAGCACTAATTCAATATAAATGAAAATTTTAATTTAATGCAGTCACTCCCGGTATAAGTTTTTAGGCGCTTGCAGCAAAGCTATTGTAAGACCTCTCGGCTCGAGCTTCACAACAACACTGGCAGCTTCGTGCGCGAGAGACGCCCATGCCGATTTCATCTCGTTTTGAAGAGCTGCATTTTTAATCAGGCGCTTGTCTCGCGTGGGACATAACTCGAATATGCTCTGGATACAGCTGCTCCCCTCTTTATTATGAATTCTAGTTAACTTTATCATTAACTGGCGGCTTCAAACAATTTTGTTAATAATTAATACGTTTGCGACCATGCCAACGCGTGGCGCGTAACCAGGCCGATTTATCGGTGCGACTTAAACGTTTTTGATGCACAATCCAAAAAGGAGGGGTGTGAAAAGATTAATGGCATAGCATAGCAACTATGTGTACATGAAAAAATGGAATACTAAATAGGTTAATTTCATGATAATTCTAAGAAGTGATTGAGGTATTTCTTGATTAGTGTGATTTTACAATGTAATCATCTTGAAAACAGAAATATCGTCCAAAACGAAGTTTTCAATTTGTTTTTTTAAATATGATCACGCGTAACTTTTTGCTAGACTTTTCGATTTATTGTAGTTTTTTTTTTATTTGAAAGATATACTCTATGTTTTTCTAAACTCGTTCGAAGTCCACTAAATATTTATAAGAAAAATTCAACTTAAGAGTAAAAAAGTAAGAAAGGTCAACTTGGCTAATTTTAGTCTTGCTTTGTGTAATTTTTAATGATTCCTTTTTAAAGGAAAAAGTACATATCAATATTGGTTCCGTAAATATTTGCCCGCATAAATATGAAAAGTTAAAAATATTTAGGTTGCAGCCGTTTCCTGCTGATCTTATAAGGTGGTTCGATCCGGGGTTACTAAATAGTAGATTTTAATGGTGAAACGGTTTTTTTAAACCCGTCTAGCTTGCTACTATCTTTAATGTTAGTCTGTTGTCATAAAAGCATTGCTGTGTTTCGACGGACAGTCTTACTTATGAGAGCCAGAGTGTTTGGGCGAGAGCGCTATACCATGTGGCGTTTTAAAGGTTTTCAATTAACATTATGTGGAATTTAGATTAAGTGTATGTCTATTATTTTACTGATGTAATACTTTTATTTTAATTGTTTCAATTATATGTACCTATCAAGGTCATTATAGAAGTAAATCGTCATTTTTTAATTTCAAACAGCTGCATAATTTTATTAAAATGTCTGTGTAGCCAAAGCAAGGTGGAGCCTATTTTTATACTACGTCAATTATCTCAGCTTTATAATCTTTAAATATTTTTGGCATCTGTGCTTAAATGAGTGACAACCGTAATTTACTCTCGCTGGCATGGAACAGATGGTGTATGTAAATAAAAGGCGAACCTTATCGACCACCACAAACAAAATTGATATTATGGAAAGGAATATTTTAAAAATGTAGCTATCATTTTGTTTAGTATTTTAATGTACACATACGAATAGAATAATTTATTAAAAATTTGACTAACATATTGGGCTGGACGATAATCATTTAAAAGATTATTTCGTAGTGAGGTACAGAAAAATAATTTATTTCTCTAAATTATAAGCATCAACAAAGTTTTGAGGCTTTTATAATTGTTGTTAAATAATAATTTTAATTCACTGAACACAGAACACAAAAAATATTATGGTTGTGCTTAAGTTCAGTGGTTGTTGAGTCTGTGTGCCCTGGTCGGAGATATGGGTAGGGAGGATAATCAAGGGGAAGGCACGCGTGAAGGGGTCAATGATTTTTGCACAACACTAGTGGTGTTAAAAAGAAAACCTATAGCTAGCTAAAGTATTAGTGCGGCAAACTATATCCTTGTTCCTCAAGCAAAAAGATTGGATATCCCCCTCGAAAAATAGAAAGATGATCCACTACAATAGTGAAGTATGAAATATTCGACCTGACTCGCATGTCCAACTCTTACGACAACGTTAACTGTATGAGTAATTTTATGAGTCTAAAAACTAGAAAAATATTTGCTTATTTATTTCGTTAGCTATTAAGACCTCGATTAGAAAAAAAATGGGTAACTTAGTCCCCACCACCACTAAATATTACACTAGTTATTAATTTAATGTTCACATAATAAAAATGATATGGATACATTCATATAGTGCGTATTTTGAAAGAGAGGGAAAAATATGACTTGCGTTTTGTATGGGTAATTACTATAACTGAGTTTATTTATGTTGCTAAGCAGATCGTAATGGTTACTAGTAGAATTATTGGGTTACAAAGTCTTACCTTTACATGTCCCCCAGGAACAATTAAATTAGGGCACCGTGTTGAAATATTTTGTTATAAGCAGATAAATGTCTCGTTAGACAGGTTGTTTTATATTAATCATAATATTTGCATTGTATTTCTACGTAAATAAATACTGACCATTCATACGGGATGGAGGTAAAAGGAGAACGGTGAGAGGTTCTATAAGGGTATAATATCTCTTGCCTGATATCTACATCCATTATCGATTTCCCTAAAAGGTTACCACGAAAAACGGATGGGATGTAAGACTGGATTAGGAAGTAATAATTTTACCCTGTTATAATAGTCGAAAATAGTCGTTCCAACTGTGATTTAATTAACACAGCTAATATATTCGGTATACCTGGTTTGATACAACAGAAACACTTGCATTTTTGGTAGCAATTGATAATTCATGAATTTCGGAATCTTTATGTTTTCGGAACTCGAGTGGTTATTAATAGGGAAGATAAAATATGGTCACATAAAACGGGTTACCATATTATCGAATTAATAAGTGTGGTGCATGTGTGAATCTGGAACAAAGGAATAATATTAATTTAATAATACAACTCTTTAACTCCTCGTTGATAGATATTTCGCTAAGCGTTGTGTGCATTTATAAGATAACAAGTAGTCACCTGCCAGCTTCTCTGGGCGTGGTCTATTTTTATTTAATAATAGGATGTTACGTGTTAAGCCCTTAAAAATATTACACAAATAAAACACATTACACTATTGCTGTATACGATTATATACTGTGTAATATGCAGTTAAATATTTTATAAAAGGGAATTTTTCGTGTCACTTAGCGTTAAAAGATTTCTGGCATCGCTATGACATCATATTAGATGACATCAAATGTTTTCATCGAAGTTATATTGAGTAGATAAATGTCAGCCTTTGGGGACAATACGTCGGTTCTTTTGAGATAGTAAAAAAGAAACGTTCGCTGTGATTTGGGACAAATGATAAGTATTTCTTTTATAGCTTTTATATTGCCCTATTTTTTATTTCAGTACTTAATCAAATACGCCTTCAATACCGCAATTGTGCGCTATAAATGTAATGTAAGATTAATTCAAATTCATATTAAGTTTATTTCCATAAATCTTTCAATATTTTTTCGGATCTATTGATTACCAAAATAGACGTAAAACTACAAAAACAGCTGCAACAGGGTATTATATATTTTTATTTTATTACGTATATTTCTTATTGCATTAACTTTACAATATAATATATATTAATAT
>DWQX01003964.1:0-16161 GCA_018245475.1 Pharmacophagus antenor
TTTTTAATATCTGTCTTCTTAACAACTTTTGAGATAATTCAGTATGATGAAGGATTTTTTATCTCATCACTTCAAAAAATTATTCAATGTACAGATTCGGCCAAGTTACAGTTTTATTATATGTAAAGAAAATAAGTTCAAACGTTTGTTTTTTTCTTAATTTCTTAATTCGATAACACGGCCAGTTAACCGCTGGGACACGTTGCCTGCTTTAATACGTACCTAATACACTCGATATTAGATTAGATTAAGGCGGGGCTACGGTAGCGGCGGTGGAAAATAAACCACTTGACGATCACGTGACACGCATTTTTGAACCTGTTAAGGGTATTGAATAAAGGAAGTACTATACGAATGAAGGGATATGGATACAATAATCAGATTCCTTTTTAGAGTTCGTATACAAAGGGTGACTAACAGGACCCTACTAATAAGCCTTCACTGTACTGCTGCTGCTGGGTTCGGTGAGGTTTGGGCTGTTAGTATTTTTGACGACTATTCGACAGCTTCATCGAAATTGGCTCTATCATTCACTGTACGTCTGTCTGTCTACGGGTCTGTCGGCGGGCTTTATATCAAGAAGCATAATAAGTAGAAAATTTTCTAACTTTATATACTTTTGTTGCCGCTACAATAACAAATAAAGTAATATTTACAAGTTACGTGATTTTATTGGCGTTTATTATACGGAACCCTTTCGCGGTAGTAGTCCGACTCGTGATGGATAATTCAATTTTATTAATATTTTATTTTTCATTTTCAATTAAAATATCTATGCTCCGGTCTAGGTCCGTTCCAGTAAGTTTATTGAGAAAGGCAAAATCAGTGTGTTCTTTATTCTAACGTTGTCGTATTCCTAATAAACTTCGTATGATGATTTCGAACCTATTGCAAAATTTATCTAAAGCAATTGTACTTTCAGGCTGATTAATCGCTTAAGATTTAATTTTTTTTTAAATGATAAGACTCAGAGTATTTTCAATACAAAGTCAAATTTTGCTATAGAAAAATGCAAAGCATCGATAGTTGTAAGTTATTAGATTAATAAAATAAAACATTCATCCGTAACTATCCTCAATATTACTTTTTACGTTGTAAACATTTTCAAATGTCAAAATAACAGCCGTGAAATTATAGAACGTTATTTAAATAGAAATGAAGACGTGGATAGCAACAGTTGTTTACACTTACAGCCAATCGTCCATTTCTCTGCGCTTCCATCGCTTCTTCAGCGAGCATTAATAAATCACTTATTAATTACAAACGCACAAGCATAAACACTCACGCACACAGAGATAAACACGCTCACAAAACGATTGTCATTATTAACGTGTATGGCGTCGTGCGTTCATTTTATCAAAATAACACGTCACTGATGAACTATGATTAATTATAGTAAAATTCCAACGAATACATTGCTTATATTATATCTTAAAATTGTACCACGCGGTATATAATATATAAACAATTATTTTAATATTTTACAACTTTCATATGCAACGTATTGCGTACAGGTGCGGACCCGATGAGATATTTTGATGTACTATCTACGTAGTTTTATTATCGTCCGTTATCGAAGCAAACTCATACTTACATGTGAATTGAAGAAGCGAACTAAACGTTTTTTTTTTGTGTTACACAGCGAGTTTTTCGTACCGAACTACGAATAATAGACTTGTTTGCTATACAGGTAAAATACGAAGACTTGACTGATTCACTGCCTAACTGACCTACATATCATACCACAGCCTACACCGCTAGTTCTGGAGACATGAAATTTGGAAGGGGTGTTCTTTGCGGTCTACTTGTATCCAAGAAGAGTCTCTTGAAACTCCTCCCCTAATCGGTGGAAGGGTAGATTAAAATTTCAATGAAATTCTTTATTCTCCGAGTCGATGACTTCGAAAATTGGTACATTTACTGGAGGAGGATAAATCTTAATAAAATAATTAATAAGCTCAGAGAGGCCAGCGAGTGACTAAAGTTCTGGTAAGTAGAACCTTAGTCACTCGCCGTTGGTAAAGCTCGCTCTCTGGTAATACACCCAAATACCCGGGCGCTTTTTGCCTCCGCAGATTGCGTCTCAGGCGAACGGTAGTCGCGGTTAGGGACCGGGCCCCGACTTCGACTATCACGTAGTTCGCCATTGAGACAGGTTAAGCCAGCTTTTCTGGCAAGCATAAAGTAGTCGGGAGAGCTTACGGATCACCGGATTCGTGAGCCAGTTCAGATGAAGCTGTAATGGTCAAAAAAAAAACTAACAGCGCAAACTTCTCCGAACGCAGTAGCTCTCTGGTAAAGCGGTACTCTGATATAAGACCGAAAGTTCGGCATACCCCGTTTAAGCATTATATTGCACTAAAATTAATAAGTCGTAACTCCCACAATGTCTAAAAACGACCATAAATATGAATATAATTTTTTTATGTATATGCATGGAAATGCTCAGGGTTGCCCTGCAGGCACGCCTCTGTTTTCGTAGATTTGACATCCACCAATCTGCACAAAGTCATCGTTGTGGATTATGTCCTTGACATTCTCCTTGTGAGATAAAGCCCTTAATTCCAACAGTGGCTTCATAAACGGGCTGTTTGTATAAGTAAATAAATTTTAATTTGCATCCTAGCTTAGTCATATATTGAGTATACGAAGTATTTGCAAAAATTACATTAGAAGATCTTTAAAGTGTTAGTTTGACTTTTATTACGAAACGAAACAATCTATATAACTTCATGTAATATATACAGAATATGACTAAAATATTTTCACTTCTTTAAATAACTAATAAATTTGTTTAAAATAAAAAAATAATAGGTAAAATGTAAATAAAATATGTAAAAAATGAAGAATTAGTTAGGTACTTTTATAATATGAATAATTACAAATCACTAATTATTATTATTGTATGCATTTGATAAGAGTATGTATATTAATTATGTATATTATTATAGCGTAATATAAATACTACTATGTTATAAATTTAGTAAATTATTATTTATTATTAATTTTTCTCCTTATTACGGACTATCTCATAAAACATTTATAATAAGAATCATAATTAAAATAATAATTATTGTTTTTTTTTTATTTAACACTGCATATTCAAGTAATACATGGACGTTGAAATCATAATACAATAAAATTATAAACAAACAAGATGCATTATTGGTACAGTAATAAATATCAATGGTTTTAAATGATTATTTATAAATTTGGCATTAAGTTTATGCACATATATAACTATAATATTTATAAATGCACATTTAAAGAATTAGAATAAAATAAATAAATATATTATTAGCCCTAGTATTACGTACCATGTGCGTATTATTTGAATAATTAGTGAACGTATTTTTAAATTAACGCAACATATTATATAACTATTCCAAACGAATGTCTGTTTAATTAACTGTTATCTTTATCACGTTTAATTTTTCAAAGATACTATTGTCAAATAGAATAAAATTACGCAATATTTAGATATTTAGATTTATAATATTAATTTAAATTATTGTTATTGACAAATATTTTCTTCTCTTTCTATATATATCTATTTTTTTAATCGTTGTTAAAGTGTCACCGACAATTAACAGGCGCCAAATATTTTTTTCGTATGTACCTGCGCTCTCAGTGATGGTTTTTTTTTAATATTAATTGGACCATAATTGAGGTATACTATTTAAATGAAAAGAGAAAAAGATCTGTAAAATCTGATTATTCTATGAAATACCTACATACTAAGAAATCTAAATACAAAGAATGCACAAAAAAGGAATAAAATAAAACGAACCTCTTACATGTAATAATATAAAAATTGACTTATTTGTTCATGGGAGTTTGTACATTATTTGGGAACTAATTCACCGACAGTAATTGTCATTCATACAATGATTATAAGAACCTTGGATAGGAGACAAGAAAAACCGTTTTAGACAGTAGCTGTGAAGTTAAAACTCGCGTTTCTTTATAAGTCAAACTTTAATTCATAAATTTTGTCAATAAACCAAATTCGTATATATATTTTTAATTAAATAATTTATTATTAAAATATGACGTAACAGAGAAAAATATTTTGTTATTTATTTAAAGTATAACTGAGTTTTTAAGTCAAAATTTTATTAATACATTATTTAGGCAAATAATACATCAACATTTTACCTGTAGCAGAAGTTTTCCGTTTCTGGTGACCGTTGTGGTTGAATTCAATTTCTGCTTACTTTTGGTTTCGATAAGTTTTTCATGTTGTAACAAATTTTCGTGGACAGAATGTTTGTTCAGTTGCTTAATCATTGTTAATATCCAATATGTTATATAGCACAAAAAAAACAGTTTTGTATTTATTAAAATACTTTAACCACCATCACATTATTCATAAATTTCTTTTAATGTTTTCCTTCGAAAGTATGTCGTAAAAAAATCTAAAGTTAAATCATTTTTCAAAATGGCGGCAAGGTGGACACAAAATGGTGGGAACTGTACCAGTTAAACAATTGACAGGGCACAAGTACTCTTATCAACGGAACAAAGTAAAATGAAATGAACATATTTGCCCTCTTGGAGATAATAGAGACTATTAATAAATATCTTCGGAGAATAAATTTTACAAATCAGATCATTCACCAATGAGGGATCGTGTGCACTTGATTTATTACGACTTAATTGTTAAAATGAAAACACTGCAACTTGTTATTTATTTGTTATCAAAAACTATAATAGTAAAAGTGTAGCGTAATATTTTACCCAGAAGCAAAAAAATGCTCATAGTAAAAATAGCTTTGCAATTTATTTTCATTAAATAATGCTACATTAAAAAAAAATGTGAAACGGATTACTTAATCAGATGCAAAACTAAAATCGTAACTTGAAATACATAAAGATTTAATTTTGTTATAGCGGCAGATAAGTATTGATTAGAAACCATAATCAAAAATTCATTACCTATGTGGTCCCCGTGATGTCAAATATACCAGTAGACCCAATGAAACATAAAATTAATTTGCTAATTTCGAAAGCACGTCGTTAAACTTTTAACGTCGAATGCGTTAAGATTGTATTTTAGCCGTAATATTTGCGATTAAGAAAAGCGCAAATTAGCAAAGTTCCACGAAGTAAAGTTTTTTTTATCGGTTATAGGCTAACACTTGACCGAGATTTTACCTGATGTTAAGTGACAATGAGGCCGTAGATGGTGAATCGTGTTCGCCAGAATACTTCTCAATCGTACGACTGCCGCAAAACAGCATTGCTGTTAAGGCGCCATGTTGACATTGAGGCTGGTAGCTAGCCAAGCGGAATCGAAAAACCCTACCACCATCCAGACTCCACTACAGTTTCCCGGGAACCGAACTCGAGACCTGCGCATTACAAGGCAAGCGGGTAAACAATCGCGCCACGGAGGCAGCCGTTTGAATCAAAAAATTATAACCAGTTTTCGTAAACCCCGAACGCGTACACGAAATCGTACTGTATAATTAAAAAAAAATAAGGGGCCATAATTAAAATGATCTTAGCAAAACTTGACGATTCGTATCATCCAATAGACTACAAATAACCGCAGATATCAAGCGAGCGATAGCGTCCGCGTCAAACAAAAAATTTAAATAGATGTCGTAGGGGTAGACGACATTCGAACGTAAATGGAAACTGACAGCAGTTAAATGTATTCGCAACCGCACCATTGTCGCTGACAAATTTCTAAAACAATCTCGTGCTAAATCAAAGTCGTTAAAGACCATTATAATAATATTAAATTGTAGTTACGTTTTGTATTGAGTCTTGTTAGACGCTCTATTGTATATTGTCCTAGGTCATTTAAGACGATTTCTCAGTCCATATCGTTTTATAGTGGTTACACTAATTCTCCAGACATGTACGTCATATATAAAGTCCCACTTTTTTTTCATGGATCGCTGTAATTTTTGATGTTCCGGGGTATTTTTAATAATTGTAGTTAAGAAAAAATAAACATAATTTCATCCTGAGATGTTACCTAAAAATCGACAAAAATAACCGGTAACTTTTTATACTATTGGATCTACAAGGGCATTGTGTGCCCATCGCATTTACCCGCCACAGGAAATCGGTAGATAAATTACAAATATTTGACGCGGGAATGGAATGTTGACATGAAAATGTTTATTCTAGGTTTATGCTATTTATAATGTTTCTTGATATATAAATTCTTAAGTAACAATTCTAATCAGAAGAAATATTATCGAGACTCCATGACTACATAAATAGTTACTTTCTTTGTTTCCTTAGTATTAAAATCTATAGTGTCAGTTATAAAATGTATTACTCTTGCTATCGTGTTTGATGACGCCTATATATTATTGCCTGATAATTTTATTTTAATTTATTTATTTTATACTTATCTCTGATAGATTTGACATAGCGTTTGTTTTCAGATTTACAATGTAGGTTTTATAGCATATTTAAATTTTTTTATAAACACTATGGGCAAAGTGCAAACCCTTTAAAAAAACTAATACATATAGGATAGTAAAGTATTATAAAAGCTATACATGTGTATTTCTTTTAACAGAAATTTTAAGTCTTAACAGTCCGAATGAAAACGCATGCATGAAGTTAATTAATATTAAGTAACGCCATCTATATTCGATTTCCATAAATTGGTATTCCAAATATGAATGTACTCACCATGTTTCTATCGCGAACTGTTCTAGAAGAACAATAAGTTTTAAATGTGCGCTGATCCCTCGTGCACAGGCTCTCGTCGCGGCGTCGGCATCTCTCCGTTTCGCGCGTCGCAACTGCCGCGCTCCGCATGACATGTCACACGGAATAGATAACGGCAGGGTTGGTAGGTAATACATGTACATTTATGTTATATGCAGGTTTGTCCTAGACTTGTTCATATTTTGAGTTTGTCTCCTAATCGTTTAAATTGATAACGATATAGTAAAATCAACAATATTTATCTCATACTCAACCTGACAAGTAGAAAAACAAATTTTATACACCGGTTTCAGAAAACTTACGTTTCTAACTTCGTCTTGTATAACTAATAAAGCAGTTGTAGAAATCACAACTGCGACATTAGGGACTCTAGTTTTTGGAAAAAATGCTAACAAACCGGTCTTCGTGGCAAATTAATATAATGATTCGAATTAACCTAATAAATTTACTTTTCTGAAGTTATTCACATAACGTAAATTAGTTTTAAGCCGATTGCTTGATTTATAAAAAAGGCCTGCGTAATTGGTAGTCCTGGACGAGACTTGAATATCAGTTCCGCGCACAGGCATTCTTGCGCAAATTCAACTATGAATCACATCAAAAACACAACGAACAGAGTTGAATACTTAAATATTGCATCTGCTCTTGTAAATATTTGAACAGTTTCACCATATAATAAAATTAGTGCTGCTAAAGTGAACCCCACACTTATATTGGAGAAAATAAATCAAAGGTTAACAGACTCTTTTCTGCATACTAACTGCGTCCGTGGTGCACTATTTTACCCCCTGTCCTGTAACTCGGAGTTCCCGGGTTCAATTCTTAAGCCACATGAATACAATATTTTGGATGGCGGTAAGGTTTTTTCGTACTCGTTAGTCTAGTTTATAACTGTGTCAATCTGCCGCTATTACAGCATTTGCTAATTCTGTAGTCATACATGTGACCGCCAGAAATAATCTGCGCGATCACGCTTAGTCATCCACGGTCTCAATGTCGCTTAACATCAGGTGGGAATTATTCAAGCGTTAGCCTATTGCCGATAAAAAATACAGAATAGGGGATCGTTGATGACGTAGTGAGGCAAAAAATAAAACATCGATTCGTGGAATAAAATTTATTTGCCAAAAAAGTTCGTTGCACATAGCAACTGAATATTTAATTTCGTACCTAGTTTAACAAAACCATTTTGGTTTATATTACCGATATTTTTTTTATTTCTAATAATTTATACGTTAATTTATCGACAAAATGTAATTTGTGCATCAATACTTAAATGAAATTATTTAAAGAAAATATTAATAACTAAATTACTTATAACACTTTGCTACGCAACATACAAACTTATAACTGTAAAAGGAACATGATTCAACACAGCCTTAATACTAACACAAAAACCTTAATCGACTTTTAGTGAACACAAAATGTTATCTCTCCATGAATGTAGCAATTAACAGTTAAAGAAAACAAAACTGTTTATAGAACATTTTTTATGGTGATGACAAATGTTTTGAAGAGCCGAAATTAATTATTTAACATTTTGAAAGACACGGGGGTATCCGGTGACGGGCACCAAAAGACGGCTAACCATTTAAAACACTGGCAAAATGTAAACGGGTACCGATTTTTCATTATTAAAATCTTTAATGTATTGGCGAAATGTTAAGTCATTAAAATGTAAAATTATTTTTATATTATTTACTTTCAATTATCTAATAATGTAGAAAATTCAACGCGAAAATGGCGTGGCGTACAACACGTTAATATTAACAATAGCAAAAAGAAAATACCTTGAAGATCTTTTGTATTAGGTCGAAAATAAACTAGTCCTCTAGTAGTGTTTTTTTTTAATTATGATACAATAATATATATAACTAGTACATTTTATGAAATACGGTGAATAATTATAAGTAGTGTAACTGTTTCCTTGATAATTTATATCACAATAGTATTCCTCTATTATATTTTGATTGTCTTTATTTTATTCTACACGTGAAACAATTTTAAGCTAAACGTATATATTTCAAAGAAATTTTAAAACAGTAATTAGAATAAAACTGAAAGACAATAATAAAAAATAAAAACGTACAATTAGTGATTTGTATATCATGACATAGACGAATTTAAATCTTATTATTTACGTGTGCAAATATTCGTAAATGCTAAAGGGTTCAAATTAAAATTACTTTGTAAGGTGATCAACATACATTAAATCTTTTGCTTATGCTAAAAAATGGATTCCCATGAACATGGTGTGTAATTTAATTGAATAAATGATAATTACATTGTTAAATAAAACGTAAAAGTATGAGGAAGAAAATTGTTTATTTTTTCTATTCCAGATATTTTTCTAAATTTTTAAAAATTGTGTCTATATAAGTAGTTGTGATATAGATAATTGTTACAGCTTAGATTTTTCTAGACTAAGCAATTGTGTTTGAAAATAAACAAACTTTGTGCAGAAATATAAATTGAGAAGTCTACTTTTCATGTAATGTAAATCGAAATTTACAGTTAATTCTTTCTTTTACAGTTCTTATCATTTTTTACATTAAAAAAATATTAAAACGTTGGCTTGTGAGAAATGATAAAATTAATTGTAGAATTTCTTTAGACCGTGATACAAACCTAAATAAAACCTTAATGAATTATAATTTTATTAATTATTACATAAAACATTTAACACACTAACAAAGCTCAGATATAAGATTATTATTAGAAAACAAAGATCAGAAGAATCAGACGGAATCCTGCCTGCAGTTAAGAGGACAACTCGATTTGTCGTCCCCTTCGCAACATGTAGTGGGAGATGTTCTCGTAGGTCAGGAATGTGATCATGGTAGCTGGCACTACTCGCACTAGGTTCGGCTTCAGGCCCTTGTAGAAGCCGCGCCATCCCTCATGCCTGCGGACACAAGCGACAGTCACGCTTTACAACGACAAGCCGTAAAATTACGCAAACAAATAAGATTTACTTACCGCCAAACGACGAAATGACACTAATGTATCGTTATAAAAATAGTGTAGTGTTCTATTTAACCGATTCAATATATTGACAATATAAAAAAAAAAATTAAACTGTTGCGAGATATCACCTCCTTCAATGTTTGGATCCGACTCGATATCATAACCTATTACGTTTTTAAGAAACTTACAAATATTAAAAAGGATTTATTAAATAACGATCACAAAAAAAAAGGCAAACCCCTTTGAGTTTTTTGTCAAATGTGAGAGGAGAACGCTTTGCGAACTGACTGTAATTGAAATATGACGATTAAGAATTAATGTACAGATCCGATTTAATAAAGATAATTTGACTTCGAGTTTCAATTGAAAAGGGTTTCTGTAAGTAAAATGTTTTATTGATAGTGTAAAATAAAAACAACATCCCCATTTTCAATTTGTTATCTTTTATTGATTACACAAATTGAATAGGCGATTGGAAACAGTTGAAACCTTATACATTATACAAAAATATAATATATATGTCCGTATCTAATTTGTGGCCAGCCACTAAGACGGTACACGATAAGAAAATAACAATGAAAAGAAAAACATTTGCGAAATCGCAACTCTTGGAACAATTAATTTCGAAAACAAGAATTGAATGTCGCGCATCATGTAATGTACATGAATCCTTTTTCAAATATATCAAACACTTTTAATGAGCCATATAATGATCAGTAATAAAAGACATTAAATAATCTAAAAAACTTTAACGCGCTCTAACGAATGCAATTTTTTTTATCATTTTAGACATGTCAAAAGATTTTGTGAAAATAACCTTAGACCGTACATTAAACAATTTACGAAGATTTTAATTGTTTTAAATTTCAATAATTACAAATACATTTAATACGATATTATAAAAGTCGTGGGTATGTATTGATGATAAATATTGTAAAAAGACGTAATATAAATGAAACTATATTAAACAGTTTTGTTAAGTTTTTTTATCTATATAAAACGATATTCATTATTTGTAACGTTTTTGTAATATTAATTTTTTTTACAATAACTTTAATAAATCCCAATACCCAGTGTTGGCAAAACTGAATAATTAAAGTGACAAATTTTACACTTAATGTAAACCGTGTTTAGTTAATAGCAAATGTATATTTTTCCATGAAGTAAGAAAATGTCAATCATTTTTTTAATCACATAATGCCCTTCAAAATTTAAACATCACATTGTTTTTTGGTGTAATTTTTCCATAGTTTCACACATATCAATAGAAAGCCATAAAAAGTGTTTTTTTTTTATAACAAGACGTATTTAAAGCCAAAATGATCTCTAGCTAAACGTATTTTTTATATAATTATCAATAAAATCAATTTACATCCTTAGTAAGACCTAGCTCAATACAATATTGATATGTGTGAACTGAATCTTTATTCAATAAATACTTATTTTTATGAGTTTATTTTATACCACCTATGTTTGTATATATATTCATTTGAACTAATCAGCAGACGTGTTTCTATATATATAAAACTGCAAAATGTGTAAAGAATGTGTATATTTTAGTAATCGTCCAAAGGCTGGAGTAACTTATTACTGGTGGGGTATACAACTATGTTAAGCGTCTAAGACGGCATAGTTTCATCTTGCAAACAATACGTATGTCATAATTTTCTAAATATTAAAAATGTATTAGTGCGATAATCTGTTTCTATATGACGTGCAAGTTGAAACGGAGCCATCTTACATATAGAACCTAACGTCGTCTCACCACACATGTAACGTTATAATAATTTAAAATAGAATGGTGTCTTTTACAAATAGAGAATAGCGAGTTTAATGTTTAATATAAACTAAGTACTATTATCACAAAAATTCAAATTATCAACTAAATTGTGCTAAATAGTGCGGCAACACTAGAACGCTGTACGGTGTTGCCCGATATTGACGCAGACGCGATCTGATGGGAAAATGTACCACTACTACACAGAAGAGATTACGGTTATGGCGGTATCTTTATTTATTACAAGTAGAAACACAACATATGTCGTGAGACAGTCTATAGATACAGACAACTGTAATATAAACATTAAATTAAATTTATACAATTAATATATTTCACATAAAATTTAATCCATATTTTTCTATCGTGAAATGGAAACAATAAAACGCCATTACCTAAAAATCTTATTCGCAATAACCTGTCAAAGTCAAATACCTTAAACATATAGATAAAAAAAGTTTCCACAAATGTCATCATTTACATTGAACAATTGTAGTCATATCACTTTTTTGTCATAAAAGTTATACATAAATAAAATTAAAACACTCACAAAAATGCATTTAATTGAACGAATAAAGAAAATGAAATTAAAAAAAAAACCTGCTTAAACAACTAATCTTACCTTAACAAAACGCCTGCGTACACAAAAAACACCTTAAACAATCCTGTTGGCAGATGGCTGTCAATTGAGTGGTCACAGATAAAATATCCTACACAGATCAAATATTACATCGGTTATTGTTATCGATATTAAATATGGATAGTCGTGTACGTTTCCCATCAGATTATACAAGGCGGATATTGTTCAATCGTTATTGGTGAATTTCTCCCATATGAGCATAACTAGGCAGATGTTGGGCGTTACATGTAGGAGATACGGCGTGAGGCCCTTGTAGAAGCCCCTGATACGTTCGTACCTCCAGGTTTCGGTGATGCAGTGCCAGGCGCCGTGGTAACTGCGGTGGTGGTCCTGCAGGCGCGCGCGCACCACCTGGTAGGGGTACGTCGCGCCGGCCGCTATCAGCTTCGAGATCGCCGCGAATGAGAGGTACTCGAGCGACGTCTGCGGACCGAAACGGTTCTTAAACGGTGGCAGGAAGTGAGGACAGTACCGCGGTGACACCAAATAAAACGAAAAATAATTTGCATGCAATAACTACCAGTTTCGCCATTAAACGTAGTATGCTCAAGAGATATTACGGGTTCGACTGCACGACGTCCGAAAACCTAGCGAGGTTAGGAACCAAAACACCCACGAAAACTATATACACCGGATTTAAAATTTTAACCCTTATATTGTCAAACTTAATAACATAAATTTGATAAACGATGATAATTGTTGATGCATTTAAAAAACTCAAGTCTTGTTAATATATTGAAATAATGAAAAAAAAATCCCTTGAATTTCTTGTCGGTACATCTTAGAGGATAGCGCGTTGCGAATTGACAGTAATTGATAGATTGAATTTACAGAAATTTAATGGCGTCACAGTTAGCCCCAGTAGCATTTGACGCGTTAAGCAATGGCACCTGAACTGAATAGGTTGGCAATGCAACAAAATTTTGGAAGACTTACCAACTTAATGTCGATCGGCAGGTTCCTATACTCGTTGTACCTGTTTTTCATCTCCTCGTACGTCATGAACTGCAGCGCCCCGTGCGACACGCCGAACATGCCAGGAACGAAGCCCTGCAAGTGTAACATGCCCACGTATTATTTATTTAATTATATATTAACACGGACGCAGACAAACTATTCCAATCCTATAGCTGTGTCTATACCGACAGAAATTTCAGTGTTAATTTAACAAGCACTTGTATGATATTACTATAACGGATATTGCTCTCAACCATTCATGCATGGAACAGAAGCAAACTGCACCACCTGCTGATGGATTGCCTACCTGTAGTCACATACAAGGTTCTAATTCCTTGTTTCTAGCAAGTCTGTCTGAGATTGAAATAAAAAAGTTGTTAAGCAATTAATCACTCTAAAATGATGCTTCTATTTCTCAGGGAGCTGGATTGGCTTAAATAAATTAGTATAATTCCACATAACAAGCATTATTATATCTGGTGATGGAACTGCAGATACAACTAATTACATATAGACGAATGTAAAACGAGAAAGACGAGGTAGACAAAAAAAGTAGATCGTGTTAATGTTGAGCCTAAGAAATAAATTGTTGCAAGGTTGTCTGGAAGAGACTGCTTTCAGCAGTATGACCGCCTTTTGCACTGCTGTCGTATTCTTTTACTTCGCTCTATTTGTAACACTTGCTTTCTTTTATGTTGTTTCATGTGTATTTTTTTTGTCTTATTTATTTTCATTATGCAATAAAGACTATTCTATTCTAAATTATTGATTAAATAAATTACAGAACCTCTAGGGGCAAAAATACCGAAAAGCAGATATGACAACTCTATACTCTGTCAAAGTATGTGATGGGTTTATTACCTACTTTGTTGCATTTGACAGCAAGAACAAGCTTTTCATTTAGATACATTAAAGATATATTATATCCCAGAAACGTCAAAAGTAAACGATATATTTTGACTAAAAATGTTTATAAAATAATACAGAATAAAACGAATTATTTTTTTCTTGAAGACAGCTCAAGGACGATGGATCGTATTTCCATTCAATCAGTAAATTTTATCTATATTGAATTTATAAACATCGATATTGATTACCATTCGTTTTTGAAGATAAAAAAAATCTGAACAAGATTATAAAACAAGAATATATTTCATGTCACAGATGGATTGTTTCATTTACATTGCTCATAAACACTTCATATGTACTAAACATGTTATTCTATTTACTTCAAATGGCTCAGTACAGATAGGCACAGAGACTGCATGTAGTGGCATGCCTGCAGGGATAGCTCGAGCACTTATATAAACGTGTACATAGAAAAATATTCATAAATGACGTGATTTTATCAAATCTTTTTATTTTTATAGTCGTGTTCAGACCTTGTAGCAATTATGTATTATTAATGATAGTGCACTATTTTGCTTAAATTAATTATGCCGAACTTTCGAAATTGTTTAGGAGTATCACCACAGACTGCAAGTACACCAAATGTTTGAAAAATTAGTAATTACTGAACTACAAACCTATATATGTATATTCAATGTTTGTGATCTCTGAAATTATAAAATCATTAAAATATAATTACCAGATAATATTCACTTACCCTGTACAGTCCTCTGATGCCTTCAGTTCTGTAGATTTTAGTAAGGCCATCGACCATTCCCTTGTACCTCTTGTTCTCGGCCAGATGTTCGTCGCTGTACTGCAGGCAGAGCCGTGTCTTCACAACCCAGATGGGGTTCGTCATGACGAGGGACAGTATACCCGCTTCTGCTGCAGCCAGCATGTGTAAGCCAGGTCCGAGAGGCGTCCGCGCATTCCCACCTTGTATCCATGTCTTTATCGCATTGTAACTGAAATAAAAAAAAACCACAGTCAAGGTTAATAATAGGAAATTACGAAAGATTAATATCATATGAGAGTTATTATTATTGATATTTTCCATAGACTTGGAAAACATATAGACATTTAGATAGGATAAGACTCAAACAAGTCCTCTGGCTATTTCTATTTCTACATAATGTTTAACAAACCTTTTTAGCATTGAATTAATGTTTAATACTTAAAGCAAATACTGTTACTTCTACTTTAGGGAGTTAAAGTATGAATTGCAGTCATTTCCTTATTTAAAACTATATTAAATATATCAGTATTATATTGATATCACTCTCTTGGACAAACAATGAAAATCTCATAAAATAAAAATGATCTGCTAAGTCTAAGAAAGGATGGATTACATAATGCAAACATGATACACAGTATGAACATCAATAATCTGTTTTTCCATTGTCCCATGATGCAAAGCAAAACTGACTTGATTCACACACTAAGTATATTGATTTGTTTTTTAAATATAATGATATTGAATAAAGAAAACATTAAATCTAAAGTCATATTTCATAATTAAAAATATTAGGACAGTGCTGTATAACCACTGTGAGAATTATCAACAAGATCTAAAAATGAAATATATTATACACAATAACATTCTATATAATAAGGTGACAATATGCAACATTCATTATTCTGTATTAAACATATTCAGAAATCCAATAAATGGCATGTTGTGAAAAAAAAAAACAATGAGTTAATTTTTTTAATGCATACTGTGTACATTTAAAGATTTTGTATTTTACCTTGAGAGCTTATTAATGTAAAGATTACAAAAAGATTTTAAATTTTATTGTCATGTTGATGATATTGTAGTTAACTGGGTATTATTAGTCTTTACAATATAGCCTTCACAAATGTGCAAGTTTATGAAACATCTTATGTAACTATAATTAAATAACTATGCTTGTAAATATGTATTTATGTTCTATATGTAATACTCATTACTTTTCTCTACTATTCATTTAAATGATAACCTTTAGTATATGTATATTTTTAAGTCCATCTATCTATAAGGCAAGCAATACTTACAATAAGAAGTAAAATCCCCAAGCAGAACCCGAACCCCAAACGTTGGGAGTGACACCACGGTACAGTCCCTTAACTCCTTCTTTTTTAACTATTGTAACAAAAGCGCTGCCAAGTCCATCGTATCTTGGTACAGTAGCAGTCCGGCCATCATTTACTGTGAACAAATTGTGTTTACTATAAATGTCATGATATTAAT
>DWQX01003965.1:0-16159 GCA_018245475.1 Pharmacophagus antenor
AAAACTGCTTAAGCAAATTATTAACAGTGTTCTAAATTTGATTTGTAGCTGTTAACTGATCACTAGTTTCACTAATAAACTTTTAATAATGACGTCGGAAATCTTGTTTTTCAAATCAAATCCGTCAATAATTATAACTAATCTATGTTACCGTCAAAATTTAATTTTCAAACCTTCAAAAGAATATTTTATGTATTTCCAATCTATAATCCAATACAACCTCATAGAGCGAATAGAATTATAAAACAATGGAGAAAGTTCAATTTATTGTTTTCCAATGTTGGAAAGTTGAATTATAGGAAAGGAAGATGGATTGTAAAGGTTAAGATTTTATAGTAACAAAGACGGGGCACAATGAAATTGGGATATTGAAAATATTCATATTATACTTAAATGAACTTTTTTGATGGAGACCTCTTAATCCCGTGTTTAATAATGGTTAAATATCAAGTTTTATTAGTGGAATTAGATTATTAATTAGACATATAATACTTTACATAACATCAAAATAATGCTTTCGTGAAACTTTTAACTACTTTCTCATATATACAGGTGTGACAAACTTTTGGAACAGAGGCTAGAAACATTGCGGTAAAATTTTCGAGTAGAAAGTTTTCTATGAACCATTAAAATCCTTAATATCTGTTTATACAATACAATATAATATCTAGAAACATATTACTCACTATTTAATTTGCACGATAAATACATATTAAAACATTAACCCTTAACTAACGAGCGTATTTTGGACATGGCGACAAATTTATCTACAGATTTTTAATAAATTTAATATTTTAATTCAAAATGTGGCGGAAAAACAACTATCGGTTATCTCTGAGATTTGTGTGCAAGGACAAAGTCGAAAAAAACTATCTTCCTGTGAAACATTATGCCGCTTATAAAGAGTCATACCCTGTTTTTTTATTTTATATAATGCTATTTATATGGCGGCATTCGTACGTTAAGTGTTAAAATAAAGTAAACATTATTAACAAAAAAAAACATTTTCCATTACATACTGGATATTAAAGACATGTGAGGGACGGAAGAAAATACCCCAATCTATTTTGCCCAAAAGAAAAGTGATTACTACAAATTCAAACACGTAAATAAAAAAAGAGCTACAGATTACAAACATACATTTACCGAAGGATTTTTAATCAATATCCCAAATCATTTTAACTTTTAATAAATAACTCTAGTACCTCATATAGCACGATGGCATATATCTTTTGTCATTTAATTGCTTTTGCTCAAAAAAATGTAATGAATAAATAATGCTAATGTCTATATCGAGTACAAATATATGTTACCCTGGAAGTTAATTAATCTCAACCTTTTATCATCATTAGGAAAACATTGTGGCCTAGTAATTTCGAAATCTCGTTATTATAATGACAAAACAAATTCCAATTCGAGCGGCTAATTACCGCGACAAGCTGCCAAGTAACCGAGTTACCACGACTTCCATTGATCCCGCTCTTAACGAAATTGACTTAAAACTTTTCACCTTTCTGGAACCGACTCCAATTGACAGATACGTCGAAGCTGAGTACTTTGAATGAAGTTTCATTATTCAATTCAATTTTCCCATATCGGTGAAATTTGATTTTCATATCTCATGTGTTAGATTTGGTTTACCGTGAAATAATTGCAATCTCTTTTGCCCGCCTTTTCTTTCATCCTGTCAATCAAAAGTGTAATAAATTTTAGAAAAATATCAGTCGTGGAAATATTTACACATTGCAAAAATTTATTTGAAATTTGTGTTTGTATCAAAAATACGTTTTATAATACGTGGAAATTCGTATAAAATATCTAGTTGTATCCACTAATTTCATTTTGTGTATTTTGTAATATTATTATACATTGGTGCAAACTATTTCAAAATGTTTCAATGATTTCTCTGAAATCCTTATTATTTTTTCCGTATAAAAAATAAAAGTCAAAATACTTCCAATTTTATGCGAGAAATCTTCTTTGTTTCAGGCATGGTCCAATAAATTTGCCGTCTTCGAAAAAATTCTGAAATTATAGAGATTGCATATAATGCGATGAAATTTATTGATAGAATTATAAATCACTAAAAACAATTGAAAATGGATATAGATGAGAAGGTATCGGGGCCGGGTGGGGCGTCGCAGAAGAACTGGACGCATTTGAACACGAGCAATGAGTTGCCGTTAGAAATGCGTTTCAACCACGGCCACATGGTGTCAATAACAGTGTACACCGTCCTTATGATTATATCAGCGACGGGTAATTTGACAGTATTGTCTATATTACTGAAGAGGAGGAGGGCGATTCGCACAAGTAGATTGGATATACTGCTGATGCATTTAGCTGTTGCAGACCTTATGGTAAGACCTTTTGAAGTATAACTTTATATGTAAGTATGCTTAGATAATTACAAAATTTATTTTTCACTTCGTTAAAAACTTGTAAGTATATCATTAATATAAGAATTGTTAAAAAGTGGTAGACTTTTAAAACAAGTTTCAATACAACGTCTCTAAAACGATTATTAATTAGTAGGAATACTTTTAACTCCTAGAACCTCAAAACAATATAATGAAATCTGTACTTAATGTTCTTTAGTAAAGTTATATACGTGAGATGTTTATCACTGACTATTCATAAAATTATTGTTGAGAATTACAAATTGTCGAACAGGTGACATTCCTCATGATGCCGCTGGAGATCGCGTGGGCTGGAACGGTGCAATGGCTAGCCGGCGACTTCATGTGCCGCCTCATGATGTTCACGAGAACCTTCGGCCTCTACCTCTCGAGCTTCGTGCTCATATGTATCGCAATTGATAGGCAAGTTTCAATTTTCAAACGTAAACGTTACGTGTAGGCGTATAAGTTTTAAATCGGATATATTTCATTGAACTTCATGAGGTTTTGTCTGATTGTCTAACATAATGTACATAAAAATTTCATCTCATTTAGTTATATTTGCGACTTTGTAAAATATTACACAGTTTATCACATTTTAAAAGGTATAAATTAATTATAGAAGTAGACATTACTTTAATTCTAAATCCACGTTACTAATAAGACAAAATGGCTGGTTTCAAAAATTTGGATTCCTATCTGCACCTGTTCCTGTATCAGTGAATAGCTTTTAACTGTTGCAGGACGTGAGAGCAGACACTCCGTCTGAGGGTAGTAAATATAATTGAAAATGTGTCCCTATTACAGATACTACGCAATTTTAAAACCGCTGAACATGACTTGGGAGGCGAGGGTAAGGAAGGCATTAATGATCGCGTGGATTTGCGCCGGTCTCGCCAGCCTGCCGCAGAGCTTCATATTTCACCTGGAGGAACATCCGGATGTTAAAGGGTTTGTGATATTTTTATTTAATATTTCATTATCCATTAGGTTTATGTAGAAAAGAATAAGATTGATAGTGTTTTCTTAAGTATATACACCATTCTATCATCACTAAACATCAGGTTAAAGTTGTAATTGCTCTATCTCTGTGGTTTTGTAAGTAAAATCAAGAATAGGGTTTACTGTTGCGACAAGTTAAGCCCCTTAACATTTATATAGGATCTCAACTTGTTTGGTCAAGTTTCATAATATTTAAATGCTTATTCTATGCTTTAAGGATGACTGAACTATATTTAAATATTAAATTGTTCAATGAACTGTAAGATTTGATAGCTCGCGGATAACCGGATTCGCGAGCCAGTCTCGATGAAGCTGTAATAGTCGTCAATAAGATTAACAGCGCAAACTTCACCGAATCCAGCAGCAGCATGAACTGTAAGACTCTATATTAAAATCGCTAATAAATTTGAATAGCACAATTTAACAACCACTTCTAATTAACAATTAATCATTTGTGACATATTTTTCAATTATTGTTATTAATTAAATTTTATGTTTTTGCCCTAATCAATTTGGGCAGTACGATGTGACGACAACTTTAGAATATTTATTGCGAAGGTGTCTTTCCAATTCAATAGGGTCACCGAGTCCAGATAGTGGGTGTAAGTTCTAGTAATTTCCAGCAAAACTATTAAAGGCTCCGATCATTCAATTCATTATTCTATTTACATGTTTGATTTTTGATTATTGCAAATCTTTATGTACAAGATGGGATTTATTTAAAAAGTGATCGAATTTCTAAACCACGCGTTCTGTGAACAGCGAATATTTTCTTGAAATCCGCATAAATTATTATTTATATAAAATATGCACCACAGGTATAACAAAGTTCAATGCAAGTTCATTTATATATTTCTCAAATACGTGTATATCATTTTTTTATTGCATATTATTTTAACTGGATTGTAATTTTAAATAAATTAAATTTGTTTGGAATTTTTTGCCTCTAACATACTATTCATCATATACGCCTTTAATTTTTTCTCCTAAAAAAATAAATATCTTTGCTCCAAAATGTGCTCCAATTAAATTCAAAGTTTAGTAGCTGCTTTGTTCTCTAGAGTATTCAGGCGGATCGAAATGTTATGTTACGTACTACTTTAATACATTAGTCTTTTACACAAAAACACCATAAGTTAAATTGGAGAGCGCTGAAATTAAACAATATATTGTGAATAAAGGGATATTAATCAATTGAGATGATTATATAATCGGCCCTTTAAATTCCATGTTAATTTTAGTAGTAAAACAATAAAAAGATCATAATATACGTCTAAAAAATCAAACTGTCGTCACTAATCGTCATCCAAAGACGTGCCAAAAAACGAAAAACAAAATCAATTATTCAACTGGATGACTTATTTGCATAGTTAACCCTTAAAGCGTGTAGCTTTTGTCTTTACTAAACAATTCTCATTTAAATGTTTTTTGTCATGTCATTTAAATAATTAAAAGTATTGGCAAAAAAATATTCTCAGCCGTTTTCATATGATAGAATACGATATTTTTTTTAACGGTTATGGACTAAATATGACAATAATTCCGTAAAAGGTGAAACGTGAACACTCAAAATACAAATATGATATTAAAATTTTATTTAACAAAGTTTTTCTTTGTTAATTAAAATTTTAATTTGAAATGTATTGAATTCGTTGTTTTATATAACAGGTGTGAAGGATGTAACACATTTTGCAAACACGTGGTCACGTTCCCTCGTGTTATATGAAAAGCTGTTACGGGTGAAAACATTTGTGCCATTTGCTAATAAAGGGCGATAAGTTGTTCACCGAAAATTTATACGTTATACCAACATATGCTACAATAACTTATTACGTGCAATAGCGAGAGCTTAGGACAGGGCCGTTACAGATACAATACGTATTTATGTATTTAATACTTTCCCGCACACTTAGTTTGATAGTCGTGCTCAAAAACACATTTTTTTCAATTATTTAAGGCTGTCAGATAAAATCAAGGTGTAAGTTTGGATGATTGAGATGAAACATTATCACAATTGGCTAGTTTTTCCAAAAAACACAAGGCGGCTATATCCGTAAACGCAAACGTAAAAGATCGGATGGCTATAGCCGTCATATGCGGCAACGTATCAACAAATATTATGTGTTATAATTTATTACCATTATAACATTGTACTTGTCATTAGACATAATATCTATAGTAATGTTAGTTTATGTCAATGCTTTGTTATGTCAAGTAGAAGTATTTTAGTTCGAAAGGTGACAGAGGTACGTTACGTGTCATAGACCTTTCTCGATAATAATCTTAGTAAGAAAGCGCTGCATCATTAAGGTGATAATTGTATCGTCTTAATTTATTATAGAGTTCAGCAAAGTAATCTTTGGTAAATAAAGCACATAAAAAAATTTGCTAATTTCAACATTTTTATTACACGGTATTGTCGATAGTGTTAAAAAAATGTTGATTCCATTTGAATCTTCTTTATAGCATATAGTGAGTAGATAATTAATTTTAAATTAATAAAAAAAAATACTTATAAGAAACGTTGTACGCTATATTTGATGCTTAAATAGCACTACAACTTGACAATCCAAATCGAAACACTAAATTAAATCAACTTTTTTCTTTTTTTTTGGTGACAGACTGAGGCGGAGTTCCGTCTTCTGCAAAAGCGACTTAACTAATAAATTTATATAAAAAATTGTATTGAATTTCAGTTACTACCAATGCGTATCGTACGGATCCCTGCCAACGGAACGCCACGAGTTCGCTTACTTCCTGGTCAATATGACGCTGATGTACGTAGCGCCGCTAGTGTCAACCCTCTACTGCTCCTCCGCTGCACTAGCCGAGATCATACGAAGGGCTAACACAGCCAATGGTAAATGAAACATCTTTTTGCCAAAACTATACAAGTATTCTTAAAAATTATGTGTCAAATAATGCGAATAAAGCAATATACACTGTAGATCATTACGCAAATGATAATAAAGGTTTTTTTTCGGTTAGTGGCTAAAACTTGACCTCGATGTCACCTGATGTTAAGTGCCGAATGCTGCCGAAAAACAGCAACTCTATTATGGTGGCAGATTCACGTTAAGGGTGGTAACCAAGCAGGTTCGAAAAACCGTACCACTATCCAAAAGATTAGAATTGAAAAACCTATAAATACCTACCTATAAATAAATAACACCGGGTAACTTAAATTAAACACAGTTATTTAACCTACACATAAATAAATTTTCAATAATAGCGAAAGATGCTTATACTGTTTAATGGAGGAAAATAAATTTTTCCACTTTAAACGAGATTTTATTATTCACTAGTACCTGTGCTTCTCTTAAACATTTTCGCAGATAATATCTTTATAAATTTCTAATCTTAAAAGGTGAAATTGAGTTCGGAGTCTTCCCTGTTTGTTTTGAACATGATTTTTATCATAAATCGTGAATTGATTCTAAATATTTTAGCTTTTACTTGGGACTAGCAACTTTGGTATCATATAAGTCCTTATCAAAATATTTTGTTTTCATCTTAGGAAAATTCTTAGGATGGATATTATTTTGATAAGGAAATATATTACAATAATTATAATTTCGAATATTCATTTGTGATTTTACTCTTTTTAATGTTACCAAAATAAAAAAAAGGATAAAAATATTTTAATTTTATACTTCAAATTACCTCATACATTTTAAACAAATCTGTTACAAATTTTTAAATAATCCCCGATATATTTACGGTTGTCAACCGGCGTAGAGCATACTAAGATTATTTGCACTCGCAAATTGTTAGCTCAAATCAAATACAGCCGCCACTCGTGCTAACCACAACAATCTGCACAGCGCGAATATCTAGAAACTTTGTATTCAAACATTAAATAGAAAATAGTTGTTTGCAACGAAGGCTTTGTGTCTGCAAATATATTGATTAATATTAATATATGTATTGTATATTACATTTCACTACTCAAAGAAATTGTAAAGCGTAATATAATTAAAAATAAAAGTTTATCCATAACACACTCTTGTCGATAAATATAATTTAAGAGACACAAGATCAAGCACGGCGTAGATTTTTTATAATTCAAATGTGCTAGATATTCACTTACAATATTATTAAATTATTTTCATTACCTGCCGATGACTTCTTCATATCTTTATGCATTAATTTGCAAATCGGCTGTTAAATTATGGTATTAAGTTGACAAGGTGTTTTTACTATGAAATTTAAATAATAAATTAGACTATTTTTATGACTCATTATAATTTCAAATTTAACTTAGAATTTAGTACATGTAGGTTTTAACTTTTTTTATCTAGCTCTAAAAAAATAAAACGCAAGAAATAGTATCCACCATTGTATCATAGAAATTATATACCATTAAAAAGTATTTTAATATCAAAACATTAAAATTGTTTATGATAACTTTCGGTATCATCACTTTACACAAAATGATTGACTTAATATTTGTTGATATTTTATTTATTTTTTACTAAATATGTATTTTATCTACGAAGTATAGTGACTTCTGAATTTAATTTAATCCATTATTTTTTTTTATTACAGACAAAATGCGTCGCAGCGGCGTAGGTATTCTGGGGCGTGCGCGCGCTAGGACTCTGAAGATGACCGTGACCATTGTTCTGGTGTTTTTCACGTGCTGGTCGCCTTATTACTGTTATTGTCTATGGTGAGTGACTATTTTGGTCAGTGCTTAGAATGTTTTTCATAGGTGCGCACTACGTTTACTCAGTAATAGAGGCTAAATGCTTTCTGAAATGAAATTTTACACAGTCATGAGACGTTATATATGATGCTTAGCAATCGCGACGTATTTACATTTCTCGTCATGAGACTATTTAATTACGTCACTAGCTATAGCTCGTTTTAAATCAAAATTTAGCCCTTTGCATTGATGGCTATTGGCAAATACAGTGACAATAAAGACCATAACAGTAGCCCAAGAGTTTTTACTATTCAGTATCTTTGCTGCCATATAAAGAACAAACTTAAGAACTCCGAAACAGAATCATTTTTTTATATTATACAACAGTCAATGTCTTTAAAGGTTACAATTATTCACCTTGTATATTAAATACACTAGCGGAGCACTCGTTTGTAGCTTGTCTGTGACTGGTCGACTTCGTTCACAAAAATAAAAATAAAAACTTTTCTTAATTAAAAAAAAATGTATTTGCATTTTTTATTTATGTAGTAATTGAATCTTAATATAACATATCATACATTATTCAAAAATTATATTTTAAAATAGTTAGCAAACTGCTATGTAACTCAAATATCTCTGTAATTTAAACTTTTTCATATCTACATCGCGTAAATGTTCACTAAGTACGATACATGACATCCCCTGACGTTTCGGCGCGAGTTGCATCGGCCGTGGTCCCAGGGCGGACTCAGATATTAGGTATCGTACCCAGTGAATATTTACGCAATATAGACCCGAAAAAGTTTAAATAATATTGTTTACAGATCGCGGAAGTTTTAAATCGTTATCAAACATCTCTGGTTCGGTTCCAGGACCACATAAATATTAGAGTTTTCTCGAACTCGTCATGCTACATATCACCTTAATATTATCAATCTGCCGCAATACCAGCATTGCTATGCTCCTGTCGTACAAATTAACACTAAAGATTTCTGAGCGAATACAATTTAATATCATCGGCATAGTCGTCACTTATCTTCATGTAAAACTGTTGTCTGTTAATCTAAGTGTTAATCTATTGTAGATGAAAAGAGAACATTTTAAAATTTTATTTATAATAACAGTAGAAACGTTTATTCGCAGGTACTGGATAGATAAAGAGTCCGTAAGGAATTTGGATCCGGCATTTCAGAAAGCTATGTGGCTGTTCTCTTGCACGAACTCCTGCGCTAACCCTATTGTCTACGGCGTCTTCAATAGAACTCGCTGGCATAGAGGACCGGTACGTATGTTACTTCTGTCATATCCTATTAAATAAAAGCTCTCTCTCTCTCTCTGATGTACCTCACTCTAAATCGTATTCGCTGTACTTAACAGGCATATTTTTTTCACATAATTTAAACACAAAATTTAACATAATTTTAACATCTTTTATTTATAATACTTGCAAAATTTATAATTATGTAATTATTAATTAAGAGAATAAAATTATCTTCTCGAAGTGTACACAAAAAAAAAACATATATTTTTTTTTATATTTATAGAACGCAAGATATCGTAACGGTAGCATGCGAAGAGGATCGCGGTTTCCTTTCGGTGATTCCATGGAAATTTCAGCGGCAACTTTAGTTCGCGCACGAAGCTCCATACAAAGTGATAGGACCGAACGAAGAGATTCGTCAATCAATTCTAAAAACGGAACTCATAAGCAACTAAATCACAATAATAACCTCGTAAACAACGGCAACGTTTAAAATATCACGCAGCGGTATTGGCGAGGCGACATAAATAGCATTTTAGCAAATGTAACACGCTAAAATAGCCTAAAGCTAAATTGTACTAAACTAATGTATATTTGTAAATGCCGATGTATATTTGATCGATTTGAGATTAAGATAAAAAGAAAGCTTTAACAACAAGTCGTAAGACATATCTAGCGTCTCGGATATAAAACAAAATAAATATGAACAAGGTACTAACCGTCAATGCATTTTAATTGTAAAAGACCCAAATTTGTTACTCAAATGAGTGCTTGATGACTATGTGGGATTATAATATTTTTTTACATTCCAAAGTAAATATTAGTGTTAGGTACCATAGTTGAGTAATTAATAAATTTAGAACAAATATGAGAAGGAATGTTAGCCAAGAGTTAGAAAAAAGGATTAAATTTTATTTACCAAAACAAATTCTCATATTAATTTTCTACGACTTTGTCATGTTTTTGATAATTTGTTGACAATTAGTAATACTCATTCATTTTAATTTTTCTACATTCCAAAGCTTTAATTTAAGTTATAATTTATATATTTAAAAAGAGACTGACAGATCGAGTCCTGACCATGTAAATATGTGTAAAACGAAACGTTATTTTTCATTTAAGTTAAGATTGTATATCATGTGACTTTAGTTGAAAACTTTATGTATTTATTCATATTATTTGTCATATTTTGTAGAAAGAAAATCTTGGCTGTGCGAAGATTCAGGTATGTATATATAAAATATAAAAATTTATTTCTACCAAATATAATGTAATAGTTAGTAAGCAGTGAAATAAAGTTAAATTTCTATAATAAATCTTCAAACACAAAATTTTTGTATTAATCTCCGAAATTAAAACAAAATTATTCACAATATACCATCATACTTTATTACAATTATTACCATTCGTTTAATGAAATAGAGAAGAAAAAATTATATAACGTCAAAATGTGTTTACATTCAACTAATGTAATAATTTGTACTAAGTTGTTATCGGTCAGTGTTGGTCAAACATCGTAATTATAACTAAATTAAAACAATAAATTAAAGTACTCTAGAAATATCATAATATAAGCATGTGTAATAATAATACTTTTTATTTAAATAAAAAACGTAAAACATCTTTGCAATAACATAGTAATTTCAAAGTTGTGGAATTTTTGAAAAGTTTATTTCTACTTTACTAATTATTAACGTTAAACTAAATCTACTAGATTCTAAAGTGTTATTACACACACGAGTGTAAATTAAATAGACCTTTCATTCTACATTATCAACAAGTTAGTAAACATAAAATATTACTACGTTTAACATATTTTACCTTTAAATGTTTGATATAAATTTTACGAAACTAAGAAAACGCAGTACCCTTGTCTTTAAAAATTTGAGATTATTGATTCTTTCAACTTTATACAATGAACTTTTACCATAAAAATTATTCATTAATCAATATGTTCCAACATAATGATTAAATTCTTTATAATTGTGCCCATAAATTAAATGTTGTTTTCGTTTTCTAAGTAATACATAATAAAAAAAAAAGAAAAACAATGTGCCTTCATACACATTTATATGTATTACACTTAAAATAAAATAGAACGGCTATATATTAATTAATAAAGAAACATTTAATCATTATAAGTTTTCCTATGGAATGCAAGTGGGTGTATTAAATGGAGATTAACAATTTATATACACTAATTAAAGATTTATCTTACTTATGATATGGCACATTCACTATAAGAACATACGACTTTGAACATTCGTACAAAAATATAAGAACAGCTAGAAATCTGTCATTAAAACAGGTTTATAGCAGATGTTTTATAACAATGTAAAACGTTACAAATCAATATTTCTCTTCTGTAAAGTTTATTGAAAATATCTTGATATACTAATATAAAAAACTTTTTATCTCTGTACCAAATATCACAAACTGTGTATTTTCACGAATTATTTACTCGAAATATATAATCAATTTGACCTCCTTATACAAATGTTATATAGTAAAATAATCGATATTTTTTAAATATTGATCACTTTCAGTTAAAACCATTAAGCTGCCAGTTTCTCAAAAGCTGTTCCACAACATCTCAAAATATTTTCATTAAATGCAAGCAACAAGAAAAGATTTTGAGAAACCATGAAATAGTTTTAAGTACCTAAGTCTATGAGAATTAACTCAGTTTCATATTCGCAACATCAAAACAACAACAAAAAATTTCATAGCAAAGGACATTTCATCGAATGTTTGTCCGCATTATACTTTTATCAAATCAAACTTGTTGGTCGATATTTTAATACTGATTCTTCTACATCTAAAACAATATCATCGTTAACTTTAAACAATAAATCGTTGATATCTCTACTAAATGGGAGTATTTAACCTTTTTAAACATTTATTACAAAAAAGAAACGGCTATTTAAATACTACTTGCTATCATCAAAAAACATCAAAACCTTTTTACATCTAACAGGCTAATATTCAAAACAATTTAAATTTATCGAGATGCTAAAGTTATGAGATAAAATATTTCGCATATACCACTTGGATTGATAGCATAAATATATGCCATTTACGTTTTTGTCTTTTTACTTTTAAATAACGTTAACGCTAATTGCGGATTGAACACAGCACGGGTCGTAACCGTTATTTTGTTCGGGGTTGTCTAATGGTCGCCCTTTTCTAGCTCGGTGAGCTCATGCGCCGGCGGCAACTCGCGGTCGTTTTGCTGGACGGCGCGCGATTTTTCGATGTCACCCTGCGATAGCGTCGTCACTATGATGGCACCCAACGCGTCGCAGACCACGTTGATCGTTGTGCGGAACCGGTCGCTGAAACCATAATTAATAAATTTACATAAATAATACCGACCGTCACCGGTCCGCTTCTCTGGGCGTTGTATTTTGTTTAGTAATTTTCATGTCCATCAACACGAAGAATAAAGTTGCATTCAACTTTGAACTCTCCGCTTCCCTTATTTAGGACTGGAATTGCAAGAAAGTCTTTAGTAGATACATATCACAAAATCATGTCTCTAGGTAAAATGGTTTAGACTGTGCTTTGAAATATAGGTCAATCAGTCGATGAATCGAGCAAGACGTTGACTTTTATATATATACTAGACTGTAAATCGTTTTTTTTTAAACGTTATTGCAAAACTAAACTCACCTCCAGCTACCGCGAACTGCCGAATGAGATTTGAATTATATACCTAAATCATATTAGTTTCATGGAACACACATTCTGGATAAAATGGAAAATTTTAAATGGCTTTACCATTGTATAAATAAGATTGTACACAGCACATTGGTTAAAAAACTTTTCACATTTTCACATTTATCAAATCAATCAATTCCTTTTTAATAATCCACTGTAAATATTTCATATTACTTATCTTGTATGTATTATTATTTTTATTTTACTCACAGCAGCCAGTCGACCGCAAGAATGATGGAGACATCCTCTGCCGGAAGGTTGACCGTATCCAACACCATCACCATGGTAACCAAGCCCGCCTGAGGTATACCAGCCGCCCCTATGCTAGCCGCCGTCGCCGTCACGCTTGAGAATAACCATAAATTGTATTACAAGATCAGTGTCATTCAAAACATTTTCATAAATAAACCGTAATAGACCCTATTACACTAGATATTACGTTAACTATTAACAATAACTTTCCCTTTACTAAACCTTTCAAAACATTAAAAGCGTGATTCCCATGACATAGAATATCCTATTTTGTTTACTCTAAGCTGTAATTAATATTTTAACATAAGAACAATATAGTAGACATATGAAATAAATAAAAATAATTTATCAGCGCCTGATTTATTTCAAAACAAACCTAAATCTAAAGAGATAGTCTTTTATTTTATATTAGTTTTTGTAGTTAAATACGAAAAAGTGCTTTGTTCTGCTTATATACACTTATTAGTGGTATTTTTTTAATTCAAACAATTTAGAGACCGCGCCCTGATTCGCCCACCCATCACGTTCTAAACAATTCGTAAACATAAAGAAAAGTATAACACAATCACAACATCGAAATATCCTACTAAAGATCATTTCCTTCTGTAGATTAAAAGAGATTATAGACGGCTTATTAAATAAATTGCAATCACCTCACGGCTACAATCTTGCCGAATGACATTTCCACTTTCCTCAGTTGCGCGATGAAAATGGCCGCGACGGCTTCATACAGCGCCGTGCCGTCCATGTTGATGGTGGCCCCGATTGGAATGACGAAACGCGTGATGCGCGGGTCCAATCCCATGTCGTCGCAACATCCGATGGTGATAGGCATAGTAGCCGAACTGAAATATTACATGCGTAACGTTCGTGAACGTTACGGAATATAAATAACGAAAGTGTGATATAGAACAAAGTATAAAGAGCACATTAAGTGTTCCACGAACGTCTAAGAACTAAAAAAAATCTTATGTACTTTTTGATGACAATAGAAAAATAGAATTCTACTTTTGATAGAAGTTATATATTAATTAGCTTTGTTTGGGTGAGTTCTAGTCTGATATGCTTAATTAATGGTATCTAAAGCTACGATTGCTTCCATGACCTAATGATTTAATCGCTTGCCATATAACGTGTAGGTCCCAGGTTCGATTCCCAAGCCACAGCAGTAGTGGATTTTGGATTGTTTGTTTGATTGTTCTAACTCGCTTCGTTAGCTACCACCCTCAATAGTCTACCAACTCAACAGCATTGCTGTGTTCCAGAAGTCATACATATGAGAGCTAAATGTATACTAGGCGAATAAGCTTCACCATCTACGGCCTCATTGCCACTTAACATCAGATGAAATCGAAGCCAAATGTTTGCTCATAGCCTATAAAAAATACCATGAAAGCGAGGTGTTTAAGTACTAATCACAAAAAAAACTTTACCTTGAAGCAGTGCCGAAAGCAGTAGCCATTACTTGACCCATTTTGGCGATATAGCGACATGGCAATTTCTTTGTAGCCAATATGAACAAGACGCTGAGGGTACCGAAGCCGTGAAGGAAGAGGCCAAGAAGTACAGTCATAAAATACAGACCCAATCTACCCACTAGCTCAGCGAAAGACTCTATCTCCATAATCTTTGCGGTCACCAAGAAGAACACACCAAGTGGAGACAGCCTGGAAATCGAAGAACGCATATTAACGAACTGAAATGTAAATTTTATTAAGAATATCCGTGGTTAAGATACTTTAAAAGTTTGTGATTTAAAATGTGATACAGAAAATCTGAGATAGACAGAAGATCCGTTTCATCTTTTAATGTCCACGTTACTACTACGAGAATAATTATAAAAATATTAACAGATTCGCGACGGACATATTTTTTCGTTTTTAATACTGAGTACCGGCGAAAATGATGAAATTCTACAACCGGTTGTCGCAAACTTCTATCGTTAAAGCAACTAGTGAGCCAACTAAGCAGGACGTATATCCACGTCAGCCGGCAATCAAGTGTAAAATTTAAAATGGCGAGAACTCAAATCAGCAGTCGCGAACGTGTTAACAAAGTTAAACTGTCAATTACCAATATATTATTATTAATCAAAATTATCTCCTAATATAAAATATGTTGACGTATTTCTAATACATATAATGGGGTTATCGTAAAGTATTACCAAATCACCCATCCAGTGATGATCATCATTGCCTCGGATAAAGTGTGGAAAAACTCTTGCAATGGGCGACTCTTGTCGCCCATTTTGCCGAGAGTGATGCCGAGCACAATACTGAAGCATACCAAGCCGAGTACGTTCGAGCCGCTCTGGTAATCCCCCTCGATTTTATACGTTTCCAGTTGACCTGAAACAAAATATAAGTCAATTTTAATTACTAATTGTACACAAGATAGTTACAATTAATTTCTATAATCTTGAAATTCAACAACAGGCTGGATGAGAAAAGCGCAGAGTCGTTCGACGTGGCGATCCTTGGGGGAGGACTTTGTCCTGCAGTGGATGTCTTCCGGTTGATATGATGATGATGAGGAATCTTGAAATTTACGCTTTTCATAAAATATTTTTAAAACACATGAAACTATTAAAAGGACCGAAATAACCACTTCAGAAATGTACACTCATTGGAGATCATCAATAAAATTAGTAGAGACTAGGTATTTTTATTTAGCTCTTAATCTTAAACTAACTCGTTCAGGGGTAAAATTTCTAGCCACATCATAAAATAATATAGACCCTTAAATATAATTAAGAACATTAACCCTGCTTTCGGATGTCCCGTCTCACGGGACATTGTATTTGTAGCATATCATTTGGATGTCCCCGCTTATGGATCATTAGAGTTTATTAATTATCATGGAGATTATTTAATTAAA
>DWQX01003966.1:0-16157 GCA_018245475.1 Pharmacophagus antenor
CGCGGATGATGTTGTCATAATGGCTGAATCGCTGGAGGATCTCAACCGAATGCTCAACGATCTCAACGCTGCCTCTCAATGCGTGGGACTGCGGAAAAACTTAGACAAGGACATTGGGGATGCAGTAATTGAAGTGGTTAAAGATTATGTCCTCGGACAGGTCTTACAACTTGGCCGTGGCAACTTCAATAAAGAGATTGATAGACGCATTCGATTGGGTTGGGCAGTATTTGGAAAACTCCGGCACATCCGCACCTTGCAAATTCCTCAACTACTTTACGTTACGTTTTACGTTACTACTTCTACTGTTCCATTCCCATTTGTTGCAAAAATATTTTGTGAAATATTAAAACTCCAAATAGCAGACATGCTAAAGCTTTAAGCTTTATCCTTAAGCTTTCTACGATATATTTTTTTTTATTTATTTGAAGGGCTTTGTCGTTTTTACGACGATATCGCCCTGTTATGTAACAAACGTGCATACAATATTTTAGGGATTCCTTAAACCTAAGTCTGGTAAGTGCGACCTGATGCGACCGATCGTTAAGATGGCACCGAGCAATCTCAAACTTTGTTAAAGCCGAAAAGAGACGGGTATGTAAGCCTTCGTCTTTATGGACGGTGGTACGGTGTTTACAAACCTGCCCGGCTGGTTACCACCCCTTAACTATAATTGGCCATTGTAACAGTATTACTGTTTTCCGACGATCATATATGTGAGCGCCAGAGTATTCTGAGAGAGCACTCTTCACTATCGGAGAGATATTTAACATCATGTCAAAATTTATATCAAGTGTTAGTTTATTGTTAATTATAAACCAAAAAACAGTATTGTGGTATTGAGCATCCGTCGTATTTTGTTCGCGGCGATAACTTAGTTAGATAAGTGGGATGGAACTTAAGCCTTTACGATTTAGAGATGTGTGGATTGATAGCTCGCAAATCACCGGATTCGCGAGCCAGTTTCGATGAAGCTGTAATAGTCGTCAATAAGACTAACAGCGCAAACTTCACTGAATCCAGCAGCAGCAGCAGCAGATGTGTGGATTCAATAAATACCTATTTTGAGCAATCGGTGAAGGAAAATATCATGAGGAAAACTAAAGTGTTCGAATAATAACAGCTGTTGAGGATATGCGACATCTTCTAACTCACATTTATGAGTAATTATGGCCTTACACTCTCCTTCCAAGAGAGAGTCTAGAGCCCCTAATGGCGATCACTTCAATTAGGCTTTTTATGATTTGCAATATATCGTACCATATTTAATAAAAAACTTATTAGTTATATTCTTACGAGTATACATACCATTTTCATTCGATCATATAATTCAGCTTTTTCTAAATATTTTGTGCTCATGACTCTCTTGTCTATAATAACGGGCAAGGAGTTAAGAAAACTTGCGTAACTTTCTTCGGAAAGTATTGCTTCTTTGTTTTGAGTAGGACCCCTAAAAAAAATGATCGGATTCTCTAGTAGTACTTCAGAGCTCTTGTAAGTTAGTTACATTTTAAATTTAAAACTTTTAAAAATTTATAGCTGTTCACAAGAACTAAATTTACCCTTTTTTTAAGAAAGAAGTTATACCTTGATATATAGTATTATACATATAATTTTTTAATAATTATTTATTTTATTAAAAATAATATTTTTCAATGTCGGTTTCATAAAAATGAAAAAATGTATACTAGGCCCCTAAAGTGTAAAAAAAGAAGATATTGATTTTTATTTTAAAACCAATTATTTAAAAAACGACTATTCGATTTAGATTGGTCTAAATATGGAGCTAATTTCAGACATTTTAAACAAGGAATAATAAATAAAAAAAGTTAAATATGCACATTATTATTAAATTGTTTATCTTCCTTTTTTACTTTTATTATAAAATTCAAAATAAATTAATCAATTTAAAAATACATCTGCATAACTATTTAAAAAATTATAAACTAACAATAAAAAACTGAAATGCAATATAATAAATATCTTTTTTATAATTTTACTTGATTATTCGTAATAAACATCAATTCAAAATGTACGTACCATTTTGTGCAATTTCTTGTAAGCTTAAGTAACCACTTAGAAGAAATTAGTTTACATATAAATTTTTAACACAACTACCATAGAATATTATACTATATTAAATACTAGTTTAATGCGTAGTAAGTTTATAAATATTTTCGTGTAAAGCTTGAACGAAATTATCCGTTTTTATTGATTTCATTCCCCACTCCAGACTCGACTTCATCGGATTCTTTTAAATTTCCTTTTTTAATTTGGTTATTAGTTTTGTTCGTTTACGCTATTGATAAGTGAGCTTGATATTGTAGATTATATAGATGATATAATATTATAAAAGATTTTTTTCTTTTATTAGGACCAATAAACAGTATACACTATATATATACATAATCTTAAAATAAAGAAATGTAATAACAGACTTACCAACACCGTCGGCCACAAATTAACATAATTGTGGTTGAGCACTGGTATATATTATAACATATTTTAAGTATTAAAAGGAAGAAGTGTAAACAAGTTAAGTAAAAGGACAAAGAGAAAAGCTAATATATTTAAACAATACCCCAGAGTCACAAAAAGAAGTCATCTATTCCGCCCTCAATACAGAAACTGTTTTTCTTTTAATCATACCTATTCTGTTACTATTTTGTTATAAACATCTGTCGCGCTAGTACCTAGTCCAGCCATAATACAGTCCCGAAGTTTTGTATGAAAAAAAATTGAAAATTGAATGTCATTTCAAATATTTTTGTTTTCATGTGACATTTGCAGGCTTTTATTCTTCTTGAAAACCTTCATTTGATGACATTCATCCAAGAAGTCATCATGGAGTGGGGCTTCAAAGAAAATCGATTCGCTGTTATAGCTCTACGTAAGTGCAGAAAAATGCCGAACCAGATATTCAATCTGTTACAATCGCTACGAATTTCAATGAAATTCGTTTACCGTACTAACAGATGTCCTCTGTCGATGACAGGCCCGAATCGGCCGCCCGCGGGATTCCAGGACGCCAGCGGTGATCAAAGCTGTTGCTGAGGGAATCCGAAGAATTTACTTTCTCCCCGGGACCAGAAAATTTTGTCTAAGGAGATGAAAATTCCACCGAGAACCATCTCTCGCATAATTAAAGAAGACCTTATATTTGCTGTTTATCGACAAAGTACAGGACATCGCTTTACAGCAGCTTTACAAAACAAAAGAGCGACTAGAGCGGAAAAGCTGTTTCAACAGCACGCTAAAGGTGGGTACCGAAGAAGTTTTCCGATGAGAAAATTTTCACGGTACAAGAGAAATACAACCGTCAAAATAACAGGGTCTATGCTCGCAGCTCTCAGGAGGCTTTGGAGAAGGTTGCGAAGGTGGAAAAGACCATCACCCGGCAATAGTCATCGTTTGGTGGGGCATGAAAGACACGCCCCACTAAACAATGGGGTTACCGTGGACTAGGTATAGGGGCGATCTTGGGCCAGCTTTTGTACGACATCTAACAGGAGCAAAGAAAGGTATGGTATGACAGTTTCTATGAGTTGTTCTATAGGGCAAATGATACGAAATCATTCCTGTTATTATTTCGCAGTCATATCTATTATAGTAGATGTCATAAAGGAAAAAAGCACTTAATTGACTACGTCTTATTTCTAAATTCAGCAAGTTATCTTTTAACAGGCTGGTTACGTGGCATTTTTTTAGTTCTACGTTCGTATTTTACATATTGAATAATATTTTTTTGGAAATTTTACAGTTTATCTTTGTATTTTTCATAGTAAGGGTTCCATATAACCAAAGCATACTACAATTGTGACCTTATTAATGATTTACATAAATTTAAAAAGCTAAATGATTGAACAAAATCACGGGTAATCCTTGTAACATAGCTATACATTTATAATGCATGAAAGACCTCACTAATTTTAAGCGAACATAATACGGCGATCAATACACCGCTCTCGTCCCGCCGCCCGTACGCGTCGCGGTCTCTGTCATATCTATACATAATATTAGGAATCAATGAATTCATTATCAAAGATGTGTTTATATCGCCATGTTTCAGTTAAGATAATCACATCATACACATGCATAAGAATATTCATGTACAAAGTATGTAATTTACTTCTAATTCCACAACAATAGGATATTAATAGATAAGGTATAAATTTTTGACAATAGTTAAACTCGACATTTACTAAAGTATTGTAACAAAACCTAACAGATAAAATGAGTATTAAATGTAACCGCAAATATATTACTACTGGCATGCGTTTGATTTTATTTATTATATTGTGTGATTTAAATGTAACTACCCTGAGATGTTTATTTACTAGCAACATAAATAAGCACGAAGGTCCCGGGTTCCCATGATTTTATGGTCACATTACACGTAGTGGTGTCTAGATAGTGGTATGTTGTTTTTCTGTAATACGGTTTATTACCACCTTCATGATATGAGCATAATAAAACAATGATTCTAGTTAAAATTTAATAATTTTTACATAGTCTCCTAAGAAGTCGATACATTTAGTCCAACGTTTCTTTAAACCTAAAATACCCTTTAAAAAAATCTTTATCTTGGTTATCCCATCACCTAGCTATTATCCTCAAATTTCTTGCCCCTGAGGTGTTCCTTGAGCCGACGAAACAAATAAAAGTCGCTTAGGGCTAAATCTGGATAATAGGGCGGGTGTTCGACCAGTTCGAAGCCTGCTTATCGAAAGGCAAACATCGCAACTTCGGCTTTGTGTGTAGAAGCGTGTTCCTGGTGAAACAGGACTTTCGCTCGGAGTTTTCCCCGTCTTTTTTCGTTTATGGCTTCTCGCAGTCGTCTTATTTGATCAGCGTAGTAGGAGCCCGAAAAACACCGCCCCTGGTCCCGACGGCATCCCGGGCCTTGCATGGGCCCTGGCCATGAGGGCCCTGGGATCCCGAGTGCGTGAGTTCTTTAGCGCATACCTGCGGGAGGGCCGGTTTCCGGCGCTTTGGAAGTTTGGAAAGCTGGTCCTTCTTCAGAAGCCGGGGCGCCCTGCGGACACTCCGTCCGCCTACCGTCCCATCGTGCTGCTCGACGAGATCGTGAAGCTCCTCGAAAGAGTGATCGCTGACCGACTCGTCTGCCATCTGCGCACGGTGGGGCCGGATTTGGCGGACAACCAGTATGGTTTCCGCCACGGGCGCTCAACAGTGGACGCGATCATGCGCCTTAGATCTCAGGCGCAGGAAGCGACTGCACGAGGCGAGGTGTTGTTGGCGGTGTCTCTCGACATCGCTAACGCTTTCAACACCTTGCCCTGGAGTTGCATAAGGGCGGTGCTAATTTACCATCGGGTGCCGCCTTACTTGCGTCGCATAATCGGGGCCTACCTGTCCCAACGACAGGTTACCTTCCCGGGGAGACGTGGCTGGTTCCGGCATGACGTGTCGTGCGGTGTTCCACAGGGCTCGGTCTTAGGGCCGCTCCTGTAGAACATCTGCTATGACTGGGTGTTGCGCGGTGCGCTCCTCCGCGGTGTCGTGGCTACGTGTTATGCCGACGACACGCTGGTCACCGCTCGGGGTGACTCGCACCAGTGGGCGGCCATTCTGGCGACCGCCGGGGTCGCCCAAGTCGTTCGTCGAATCCGGCGGTTGGGACTGCAGGTGGCCCTCGACAAATTAGAGGCCATGGTATTCCATGGTCCGCGAAGGGGGCCACCTGCAGGTTTCTGCATCGTGGTGGGAGGGGTCACCATCGGGGTCAAGAGCGCTATGCGCTATTTGGGGCTGGTGCTTGACTCCCGATGGAAATTCGCCAAGCACTTTCGCCGACTCGCTCCTAGGGTGCGCGCGGCGGCGGCAGCCCTTTATTTTTTATGAGTGATGGTAATAAATAAGGAGTTAAATAGCTATATTTTTGAAAACTGTTTTTCACATTTTAGTTATAAGAAATATGATTTAGAAATATTAATAAAATAATGACAGAATTAAACAAAAATTTACAATATATATTTACATCAATTACTAAATCGTTTGTTTTTCTTTGCTGTCATTGTGTGGAAGAATTGTAGTGTAGAAATGATTTATCTTTTTAATGGAACTTTTATTTCTTCCAGTCATAATGTTGGGGTTATCGTCGTTATTGTGGATTTAAATTCAGTTTAAAGGATTTACCACAAATTACATTAGGGTAATACTTATCGAGCATTATTTTGAAAAATTTTGGCGAAGGAGAAGCATCAGTTGGTAAGGATTTAATTTTTTGCACAACTCTATCATAGGTTCTTTGCTCTTCACGAAAGTAGATGTCGATAACTCCTAATTCTTCGTAAATTTTTCGTATACGTTCAACTTTCGCAGGCTCCCAACTGCCGTAGCATAATTCAAATTCCTTTTTTTGAGTATCGTTACAACGTTCCAAAGCGGTCACTGCTAACCAAGTACACTTGCCTGCTTGTATATCAGTGCCGCTTTTTCCAGTCAGTGTATCATCATCAAAAAAATCAGTAAAATCATTCTACAAAAACAGAAAAATGATTAAAAGGGCTACTTTAAGGTTATAGGACCAAGGGTTACTATTCCTTACATTGATTTGACTCCAAACACCAACATCAGTGAAAATGTCGCTAACATTTTTGTATGACTGCTCATTGTATTTATTTGATAGTATCAGCGCCGACAGTATAGGAAATTTAGAAGAATAATACGCGTATTTGTACAAAGCAATTGTTTTGTAATGCTTCATTGTAAAGTTATTGCAATTATGGTTTTTTGATGTTACAGCGTCCATGTGTTGTCCCACATTGCAAGCAAAAAATGCCTGTAAGTAAAGAAAGATACTATTTAATTCGTCTCATATGAATTCTCATATATTTTTTTCTCTTTAATAGTCAGAAATATACATCCAAAAAAAAAATCCTCTATTTTTTATCAATATTTACATATTATAGCGCGTCGGAAATGAACTACAGTAAAACTAAGTGACGATTTAAGTATTGTACAAATATAATTTAATAAAAAAATATAGTTTACAGGAAGGAAATAGTAAATTATTATATTTTCATTATTAAATTCTGTAGACTTTCTCTTTTCTATATATTCTCATTTATTTTTTAGTGAATTAATATTATCTACAATACCACTATTCTTACCTCGTTGAAAAGTTTTATTAAATTAATAAACGTATCTCCGGCAAAATTTTGATTTAACAGTTCAAATATGAAGCTCCGTAACATGCTTGCATCGTTTCCGGCAAGGGAACCTACATCAGGCAGCAAGTGCCAACATGGTTTGCCGTTGCGCGTTTTAGCACCATCCTCAATGTCATCAATAATAAGAATATATGACATTAACTGGAAATAAAAGATTTTTAGTGTAAATAATTATTTCCTTAAAAAGTGAGGTATCATATATTAATGTCTCTTTTCGGTTGCCTATGCGTATTATTTTAATTTTTTTGCTAACCGTGTACTCTTTGTGCATTGTTAAGAATATTTCTTACCAATTCAACACACCACGCCAAAGTGTACTGTTGAATTTGTAGCTCGCCCGTAACATCTTCAGGTTTTTGTAGAAATTCGTGGGTAAATATTGACATTTCACCTTGTATAGTTTTCCGACCCCGCATGTAGTACTCTGCGATCTAAGTATTTTTGGATCAACATCGTCATTATAGTTGTAGTGGACAAAACATAGAGCAGAATCAAATCAACACTGTTTGATTGGTTAGTTGGGTGTTTTGAGACTTGTAACATGCCAGGTGTTTGACTTTTTCAGCTATACTAACTCAGTTAAAACATTAGTTACGCTGTGTTTTGTGCTTAATCTTGTTAGATAGTACACCGCTAAGGATTAGGTTGCACGTTGTTTTAAACATTTAATGGGAAGGTACAAGAATAATCTGTGGCCTTATGAGGGAACGTATAAAAAAAAAGAAGAGAATAAACTTGTTAATATAAGTTGTAAATTAAAGCAAATGGGGGAAACCTGTACAAAACTTCGTTCAACTTTAGCATTTATGTGTAGTGGAATTCATATTTTTCATATAATGACTTAAACATATATACGTGATTATAAAAGGTGGACAATGAGATCAAGGATTCCGGTAATGTACTTGTACGCCATAATAAAAAAACACTGCAAAGAGCAGATAAATTTCAAATGCATGTTTCATGGTAAACTAGTACATGATTAAGTTGTTTATTGCCAGCACTTTTGTTATTGATGGGAATAATTATTACACTACATCACTATGTTTCGAACCTTGATATCGAAACCCTAGTGAGGGTTTCGATATCAAGGTTACTATTTACTTATTCATTTAAAACTTAATTTTAATGTGTAAAGAAAGACGGCGTTTGCTAATATTGCAGATGACCTTATTGGGGCAGTTCATTCCTAAATCTGAATGAACGAGAAGTATGTTTGAAGTAAAAATGTAGGTTTGACAAATGGGAATGCCAGGAGCAGAGCTAGCAGAACAACGAAGACCACAGAGAACTACCCTAAAATTCGAAGATTTCTTTCAAATATTCAGAGGCAAAAGGATCAAATATCGTTGAGAATAAATATTACTATTATATTTTATTTCATAGTTTTAAATTATTTACCAGGAAAAATAAAAATATATTGCATATTGCTATTAAAAAATCTAAATCATTAAAACCAATCAGCGAGATAATACCAACATAATTCTTACTCTTTTCATTCGATCACGTAATTCGACGGTTTCTAAACCTTTTATGTTCACTACTCCCTTGTCTATAATAACTGGTAGCGAGTTAATAAAGCTGGCGTAACCTTCTTCTGATAGTATAACTTTCTTCTTTTGCGCAGGGCGCCTGTTACAGCAAAATAATTTTTTACTTTAGTTTTTTAAATCGAAGTTGGTAATAATATCATATTATTTTTCAAAAATAGGCTTATATAATTTTATTTGTAAATTTATCACAATATTACAAGCTGAATCCTACAGACGTCGTGCCAATATATTTATTGAAATGCTATATATTTTAAAATGGTGTGTAAGTACCGCAGTCTCTGAAAAGATTGTGTACAATAAAATTCTTTAGTAATTAATTGTCAAAGTACAGTTCCATCGTGTTTGTGATAATTAAGATTTGTAAGTTTATTTCATTCTCTAACACGTAATCGTACTTTGACGCGATGTTAAGTGAAATGAGGACAAAGCGGTCATTATTTGGATATCAGGAATATTTAATGTAATGACAAGTTAAAGAATAATGATTCTATGAGTAGTCATTATATGACCGTCGGTACATAGCAATGCTGTTATCTTCTGTAACTACGGGGGCAGTTAATATTTTTTAAATAACAACACTAGCTTATTTGTTAAAAAATAGAAAATTTAAGTGCTTATAAAACAATCCAAGTTTAGGTCATGTGACAAAGCAAAGCTAATTCAAGATATACATACCATTTGGTGCAATTTCTTGAGAAATTAAATAACCACTTACAAGATACCATTTTATTTTGAAACATCGAACACAAGAATAGCTTAAGAAGTCAGGTTGGATTATATTGTTACATTTGTAATCATAAGTTCCTTTCCATAGCTTTACAACTGTTATAGTATATATAGTGGTAGTTATATGTTAACCGGTTTTACTTGCAGAAACCTGCCTTATTGTAGGCTATCGTATACATACTTAAACATATAACACTTGCGTATCATTATAAAATTGTTGATTTTTTTATAAAGAATAATTTATAATGTCTAGACTCTGGATAAACATCCAAAATATGCAGTCAAAGGTTTCAAACCTGTGCAATAAAAAGGAAATACAAAATCGCATTACAAAATTCAAATACATTAATACAAAATGGTTGTTAAAAATCGGCGAAAAATGTTTTTATGCGGCGGATCTGGTCTTAGGCTCCGCCGCAAACCGTGATTTGACCGCGGAAGGTAGGGTTACCCCTTCTCCCCCGCAGCCTCGCCGCCGCTGCATCTGCGGTGCGACACCGCTTAATCGCGGAGAATAGGGAGAGCGGGAACGTAACACCGACACTGCTCTCCCTCCGCGATATCACCACGGCCGTAAGGGCAGCAAAATGCACGCTGCCCCCAAAGCTCCTCGGCACACATCCGTGGCAGGCCCGCCAAGCCCGCCTGGACTGGCCTCCTCCTCCTCGGGCCAGCCTTTCGACTCGAGCCGGCCGGGTGGGTTACTTTTCGCTTCACCGTGGGTGACCAGGCCACGGTTACTAGGCCCCTTCGCCATGACAGGGCGGGAACCCGGTGGGGGGAAACAGTTGTCTACTTTAACTAATAATAACTTGTTTTTTTTTTAATAAATATATTGCTAAAGAGTTTGAATTAAAAAATACAAACGCAGTAGAGGAATAATTTATATTTTGTAACTCCACGATGTTGTTTATATTATGAAAAATTCAGTACAACTGTAAATATTTTTTAGACTATGAATTTGTATCTGATTTACTTAATCAATGAAAGTACCTACAATTTATTATGTAGTATTATTGTAAAGTAAGCTTTGAAGAAGTTCTTTAACAAAATATTAAATCTCTATATCCGATTTGGCGAACGAATTTTTAATTTTTATAATACCTCTGAGCTTTCCTTACTTAACTGCAAATAACGTTATCTAATATTACACCATAATTGCAATAACAGTACATAAATCAAAAGTCATATAAAATTATATGAGAATTACACCTTAGTATCACTTTTAGTTGCTATTAAAAATCAAATTTATTTAGGTAATTATATAAATAATTTTTAAAATTTTTATCGGCAATTTTATTTTTTTTATATTATGTATATTAATTTTACAAAATACATTTGCCAAAAGTCAGTAGTCTGATGCGCAAGCGAATGATAAAAAAGAGTCCCGAATATTCACGTCTACGTACGCGAATATCCGGTACATCACTGATAAATAAATTCCTACACCATATAACAATACACTCCAATAATTAAACTTTATTTGCCTGCTAATTATTACGTCTTAGTTTGGCGACTTCCTTTTACTATATGACCGCCTCTTCGCCGCTATGGTTTACCACTTGCCTTGTAACACCCTCCGTGTCTTCAGTTTGGTTCCAGGACCACGGAAGGTGTTAGACTATTGTAATATTACATTTAATAATTAATTAACAAAGTACATTACAACATAAATAACCGAATAATTTTTGTTTGAATACAGTTCAGCACATGTAATTTCGGTTATTATAGGATAACATTTTTTTTAACTAAGTCGTTTTTAAAATAAATCGATATCGGAATTCAAACACATCTAAAAATAATAAGTAAATCTTTTGTTTATTTCAAAACTTACTTAATTTAAATAAGTCTTGCTTGAAATAAGACTAACGTTCATGAAAGTTGTTGTACTTTAAAACTAATGTTTCCATAATATCTATTAAGTATAGTTTTGAAATCGTTTCTTGATGGTGTACCATTCGATGGTAACGATTCAATTTTTTTTATTGCATTGTCGTAGCTTGCTTGTTCTTCTTCAAAATAGATATCTATTAGGTTTAGATCATTGTAAAGTTTCCTTATCCGTTCAACATGGGATGGCTTCAAACTTCCATAACATTCTTCGAACACTTTCTTTTGTGCGTTATTACACCTCTGCAGAGCTGTTACCGCTAACCACGTACACTTGCCAGCTTGAATATCGGAACCCGTTTTTCCTGTTCGTGCGTCATCATCGAAGAAATCTCGAAAGTCGTTCTAAAAGGAGAAAGAAAAATAAACAATCTATATAAACAGATTCATCGTTAATTAGATTTAAATTTAGTGATAGATTTTTTTAATAGAATGCCTGCATTCCTTTCAAAACAAATAATTTTTATAAAACTTTAGATTTTTTTAATCAGTTATGGGCTAACACGTCACATCGATTTCACTTGTTTTTATATAAATATTATTCTTACGTTTATCTGACTCCATATTCCGATATGTGATAATATATTGGATACATTTTCATAGGAGTCCTTATTGTATTTATTAGATAAAACAAGCGCCGATCGTACGGGAAGTATTAAGGAATAAAATCCTAATTTGTAATAAGCAACTGTTTCGTAATGCTCCTTATTGAAAATGTTGTAGTTTCTGCTTGATGACGCTACGGCATCTAAATTTTGTCCGATGTTGTATTTAAGAATCGTCTGTGAAAAGTACAAATAAATTATTTTAAATTTTTTTTTATCCGTTATGAGCTAACACTTCACCTCGATTTGACCTGATGTTAACCTACAATGAGGCTGTAGATGGCAATAGTGTTCCCGCAATACATCTGGCTCTCACAGGTATGATTGCCGAAACAAAGCAATGCTGTTATTACGGCAGATCGACATGGAGAGTAGTAGTTAGCCAGGCAGGATCAAAAAACTCTACCATCATCTAGACTCCACTACTTCTGTGGCCCGGAAATCGAACCTAGCACCTCCACCTTACAAGACAAGCGGTACCACCGTGGCGGCGTCACGGAAGCAATCAAGACAAAACTACAAAAACAAAATATGAATGTTATATTTTGTTTTTGTAGTTGGTTGTAATTATAAATTGACTATTTTGTAATAAATGCTCAATATAATTTTTATGCAAACAAAGTTTAAAAACTACAAACCCATACAATATTGCATCTGAGGTTGTAAAACATAGTATTTTACATTACTTCCTCGAGTAATATTAATTAATATGATTAATAACCATTAGTACTATGACTCACTTTACAATAACGTGCACAATTGTAAATGCATTAGTTATTCATGCTTATTGAACAGGTTCTAGAAAACGATCATTGATCTAAGTTTAATTGCGTGAAATATTTTTTCAAAGAAATTATGTTTTTAAAAATCACATTAAAAAGTGGGGAAAAGTGTTGTCGTCTATGTATTCCAAAATATTCATAGTTTAATATTTATTCTTACCTCATTAAATAGATTTATCAATTCGATGTACGCAGCGCCTTCAAAGTTTTGTCTTAACATTTCGTACAGAAGACTTAGAATGGTACATGCGTCATTAATGACAAGGGTCCCTACGTCTGGTAACAAATGCCAACACGTTCTATTGTATCTAGTTTTGGAACCTTCTTCGAAGTCATCGGTTATGACAGCGTATGCAAACAACTGAAAATTCATAGTTGAAAATATACGTGAACACAATAATGCGACAAACATTTTATAGAAGTCACACAAATTATATCTCTTTCATTGTTATGAAACTGACATGTGGCTGATATTTGTACAGTATACAATTGATTTTGCACATTGGGAACAAGAGCTAGATGTTGTTTCGGAAAGCGTTATCTTTGTTTTTTGCTGTCGAAATACTGTACGGAAGAGAAAACTCTCTGCTGTATAGTACTTCGACTTCTTTCTTTATTGCTCTGCGGCCCGATGTACCAAATCAAATGTCAGGTACTATACTTATCTGTTATTATCTGCATAACCCATCCAAAGTATAATAACTAATATAATGATATATTTAATATAAAATTATAATTAACTTACCATTTCAGTACACCAAGCTAAAACGTGTTGTTTGAGTTCGAGCTCATCTCTTATTTGCCCCGGTTCTTGTAGTATTTCATTACAAAATATTGTCATTTGACCTTGTGTCTGATCCTGCTTTCGAATATTGTACTCTACGATCTGAAGACCAATGCAGATATTTTTTTATTATTATGATTTCTTGATTTAAATTTATACAATATAAGGAAACTAGTCGTCTGGCTTCCGCTTTGTTGGACATAGTAATTTATTATCGGTTATGGGATAACACTTGATTTAGATTCCACCTGAGTTTAAGTGACAATGAGGCCATAGTAAGGCATGTTCTTTCAGAATACTTCCAGCTCACGTGTAGAGCTGCCGGAACACAACAAATGCTGTTGTGATGCCAGATTAATATTGAGGGTGAAAGCTAGCCAGGCGGGCTTAAAAAACCTTACCACCATCCATACTACACTAGAACTGTATGCCGGAAATCTAACCCAGCACCTTCGCGTTACAAAGCGAGCGGTGGTTCACTGCGTAACGGAAGCAGAAGAACTTTTACTTTATACGATTCTTTGCCATCTATGTCGATAAAAACAAATCAATTAATACACAATACCTGGCTTTTGGTTCCCATTGGCAGGAAAAAACGTTTATAAAAGTAAAATAAAGACTATGTAATGAATTATATATAGAATAAAAAAAATGGCCCTAAACTATTCACAAATAATTCCGCATCCTAACGTAATGACGTAAATTAATTAGAAAATGTGCATATACTTTTTTAGCACTCGATGTTTTTTAGATTTTTATTATTAAATAATAACATTACGCAGATAAATTACCAGTTAGACGAAATTAAATATTATCGGTGATATTTGAATTTTGTAACAATTACAGCAATTGATATCGAATAAAATCCTAGCTGAATTTAATTTAAAGGTGATAAAATTATATTTTGAAGTTCATTGAATTTCATAAGTTTAATAATCGGAAGAATCTCAGTCTTTTTAAGTTTTTTGGTCCAAATTAGTAAGTCTAAAAATATATACATAAATGAGGTTATGCATTCAGATACAATTGCTGAATGATTATAAACTCAAGGTATTTTATGACACATCAAAATTAATATCATAACAAATAATGCTTTATTTTATATTTTCGCGTTACTACTCATTCGGTAAAAAATATCTGTTGGACTCACTCTTTTAACACGGTCAGCTATTTTTATGAAATGAGTTTCTTGTAGTGTTTTGTCTATTATAAGAGGAAATGCTTGGAGAAATCTGTTGTAGACTTCTTGCGATAAAATTGGTTTCTTTAGTTGTGGGGGAACCCTGAAAATATCAACCCACGCATTCAATGCAAAAGAATTAGTAACGTAAAAATACGGCAATAACAAACGATAAAAGGGGAGGATCTTGGGAATTGTTAACTTTTCATCTGAAACGTGTTGTTTTCCCAAAATTTGAAATAAAGTTTATGCGAATTTTGTGATCATGTCTATGATTTAGACATTAAATTAAAGTGCAATCGAAAATTGAAACATACATTTGTTTTTGTTTCAATCACAAAACTATCTTTTCTTTTTCTAATAACAAAATAACAACGTGAACAGCATCCAGGCGCATATTTATAATAATAGTTCCAAGACCGTATTATAAATAAAGTATTATATAAACAATTTTGACACGTATTCTATTCTATTCTACTCCAATCTCATTTATCAGTATAAAATATTAGTATAAATAAAAAAGTACATTTCTGTTTACTTACCAATTGGAGTATACTCTTGAAAAGTTCTTTATCCATTTCAAACTCATCATTTAAAAAAAAAAACAGTGTTGCAAAGAATAAAAACGTAATTATTTTCACAAACGATTTCACGTTGTCTGACAACAATTATGTACTAAGTTAGCCAGTCCATAGCCTTTTTATATTTATTACATCCCTACTCCCGAACTCATGTTTAAGTTTTTTACCTTTAGTCAACAAAAATGCTATTAACAATTCCAACAATTTAATAATTATTTTTAAATTATAATTACTTATAAATGAGCTCACCCGATGGAGTCAGCAAGAACCAAATCGACCACCTCGCCATCAGCTCCAAATGGCGATTGTCATTGCTTGACGTCCGCTACCGTCTAGTCGTAGCCGAGGTGCATTCATAAGTAGCTGTAGCTCGAACTACTAACACGACAACCAAGGTGGGAAAACGATTCGAGGTTAACAAGCTACGGGACCCAGACGTAATCGAAGCGTTTAAGCTGGTGCTGCGAAATCACTTCTACGTTTTTGAAACGAAATCCATTTCTACTATCAACGCGGAGTGCAACCACATCAAAATGGCCTACACAGAGACCAGCTCCGTCGTTCTTGTACATAAAACATATACACGTGAGGAGTGGATGTCTCATAAAACCTGGAACCTCATAGAAGAAAGGCGTAAGCTCCATCTTCAACTTCTAGCAATTAACGACGAGTGCGTGATGATCTGAGGCAGCAATACAGACAGATTCGAAGGAAAATCTACCACAGCACACGGCATGACCGGCGAGTATGGGCTGAGAGTGTTGTGGATTGCGCCCAGCGTGCTGCTAACTCAATGTAGACTTATGGGAAAGCTGGGGTGAGACTCCGATCGACCAACAGATCAAACGTCGCAAATGGAACTG
>DWQX01003967.1:0-16153 GCA_018245475.1 Pharmacophagus antenor
TTATGAAGGCGTCATACCGGATACACATAAATGGAACTGGTTGACAATAATACTTTCATATAAAAATGTGATGGATACAAACTGAAATTTATATAAAAAACGTTTTAAATATTATTTAAATTCTATTTACATTAGATACAACAAATTATTAAGGATATTTAATACATTCTGTTACTTTATTTAATTAAAATATCAAAAATAAATTCTTTAACAATGTTAAAATAATATTCTGTATCTTCCCCGTCAAATCGTGTACACATATACAGTATACAGTTTATAGTTACAAACTGGTACGAAAACCACTATTTTATCGTTAGACATTTGTGGCATCAAAACTTCACCTCTAACGAACCCACACGTATGTAAATGTTCATGGAAATTACACAAATTGTATTTCATTGAATTAATAAGACTAAACACTGGCAGCAACTAACGAACGCCCTTGACGTATGCTAAAGTATATATTTGTTGTGTCAACAAAATGAATTAGTTTTGACAAATTAATACTAAGATAAATAATAGTATTAAATCGGGTGAAAAATTCTTACTACAAAGTCAGTAAGGCACTTTATGTTTATAATAAAAATAAAGTAACAGTTTCGTATTAAATTATAAAAAAAAATGCAAAATGTGTAATACACAATTGTCTATTGATTTCTTGGACCATTTAAAACGATTAAGGAAAATCACACGTAAATCTTTAGATATACTTCCACTACCCAATGTTTTACTACCCAATTTAAAATAATATATGAGGAAAGAAGACGTAAGTTTTGTGAGCAGTATCAGAAACACGTATACAAATAGAATATAAATTCTATCTCCTTTAGGAATACAACTCTTAGCCCGAAATTGAATTACGAGTAACTCCAACAACACACGCATCAAAATGATATCAATGTTTTAAGAGAAGCTGATATAAATTCAATACTTTTGTATGTATATAAAAATACACGGCTATCATCTTCATTGACAGAGCTATTAAAAAGAATATGAATTTTCCTGTCGTCCCAGCTTAATGTATTATAATTTTGAGTAAAACATGTGGCTGTTGATTTTGTTTATAATATATAAATTGGATATATGAGCTGTTAAATGAATGTTGGGTGTTGTTACTTCTGGCTAATAATCATTTGTTGATGGTCATCATTTGTCTGAACCTGTCGTGTTAACAAAAGTATATTGAACAAGTGCCTCTCGGGCGATAGATATAGGTTTGCTACTTATATCGTGACGGTCATGTCAATGCACATCTGAAAATCAAATCTGCAATGATATAAATGATATAAAATATCTATAAATTTACATGATTGAATTTTGGTACGAAAATTTTCAAAATTATTTTCAAATTTTATTGTAAACATAAATTTATGTTAATCTTGCCTACAATTCTGTTATGTGCATCTATAATATCTAAAATTGGACAACCTAGTGCCGTTAATGCTAAACATAGCCACTAAACCATGCTCGAAGCACAACAATCCCAGTAACAATTTATATTTAATAACGTACTAAGTCAATGGGCGGAACAATTGTCCGGTCCGCAGTGTTGCGACATATTAAATTCGAAGTATCTCCTGGTTAGTCAATTAACACTGCGCCTCGACGGGAATCCGACTAACAAGCTACGATATTGCAGCTGCGGGATCGAGACCGCACCGCCCAGATACGCAGCGAGCAAAATGCATAAAGCCCACGTACCTGTTTAAAATTGCATCTGCACACGTTTTAATTTAATTCATATTTTAGTTTTCAAATTATAGTCCAATCTGCATATTAGATTCGAATTTACGGTTATTGTTTCACTGTGCGCTTATAATTGGATGGTACTGATTGTGAATATATAATTTTGAATATTCCACCCAATAATATTAATGATCAATCATTACAAGCCCTTTGATGATGTGATGTAATAATTGTATTTTCACTCTATAGTCAGTAATTTTCTTTCAAAATGGAATACCTCATTATCAAAATACACGAAGAATTTGATGAAAAGACTGCAGTAAATATTTTGTGTTGATGTAAAAAAACTTAAGCTATCTAATACAACTTAACTTTTTTTTGTTGTTATAAATGGCCTGTAATGTTTTATTCATATCCCTTTTGACATCCGGAATATCATCGATAAGCAAAATATCAATCAGTATTTAAAAAATCCGATGATATTTGTCGTTGTCATACTGTTCGCGTAAATTCATCTGACATTAAATAGAATTTGGATAAATTACTAATTTCACATATATTATCAGATGCGGAAATCAATCATTATATCATTAATCCATCCTCCTTGGTGTAATTTTATTTTTCCGCATTTATGGGACCAACTTTGAGTCTAATAATATCTGAAAACTTTTGTAATAAATAGTGATGAAAAAAAATACTTTTAACATGATGATATCAGGTAATTACTTCTCGTATCCCCGTGTACCGAAATGAGGGTGCAATGCTTCCTTGCTTTGATGTTGATAACTGTTTTGTTGCGCTTAGTTCAATGGCTTAAACTAATACCGGTTTCTTACACCTCGCTTGTTTTGAAAGCGGTAAAGCGATTACATATTTGTAATAGACTCAAAACGTACACAGAGAGTGTAATGAATAAATCAACGTTAACTTTTAATCCCTTTATTTCTGGTGTAGTAGGTAAATGAAGGTCACTAAAGAGTTATGTTGTTAATACCCAGTATTTCGATCTAATTTGTCAGTTTTCTGTTAACCTTGCGTACTTTAATGTCTGTAATATAATTAGTGCACTAACCTGTAAAAAAGCTACAAAATTCCTTATATCCGTAAATTATTTTGGTCCTTCAGTTTTATATTCTTAAGCAGTAATGCTCGGAATCTATGTTGTTGCCAAATATATTTTGGGTTTCAAACCTTTTTAGAATTCCTTAAAATTAATATAAATATTTTTAAGGAGAGGAAAAAGATAGCGTATGTACTTTAAAAGATAATATTGAGACTGCGATTTAATCAGTACTGCATTTCATGTTTTATGATTTATGAACCTACCTTCTCATGAAAAAAATGCTTAAATCTATGTAAGTTTAACAAGTTTTATTATTGATAATTATAAAATACGTTTGAGTATTCTATTATGAGAGAAGACTATGAATAATATAAATGTTTAATAGTTCCGTTTCCGATTTCCTAAGGCTGATATACGACACGTCCCTGTATAGTGCTGACGTTTTTGGTGAATTAATATCCGACGAAACAAATTGGTCCTTTAATCAATATTCATTGCGTCCGGTACGTTGCATGCCATCGATATGATAGCCCCCGCTGTTGATTTATCGCTCTTTGTGGACTAGCATCTGAAGCTATGTAGTAAACTTTGCTTGATACAAACACTGCACACTCACGTACTCACTTAATAGTAGATCCTATCTTGTAAAGTGTACGACCATAAGTAATTAGAAATTTCCATATTAGCTTCGACAAATCTGCTATATATATGCTTAGTTCTGTCATAAATAAAAATTATAATTCATTGTTCTAGTGAAATTTTGTAAAATGTGGTATTTCTATTATTATATATATATAATTTTTATTGATATATACATCATCTACATAGAAAATAAAGTTTCAATGAAATTCCCCTTCCCCCTTTCTCCTTGGGATATCTTAAAAAAATCCTTTCTTAGCGGAAATTTAACCTCTCAAATTTTATTACATTTCTGGAACCATTGGTTTATCAGAACGATGATAAAGAGTCAGTCAGTAAGTCAGTCAGGACTTTGAATTTTGTGGGCGCCAATTAGTGTATTGTGAATATTGCAGAGTTCTAGTTCGAAGAAGACTGTACTTAGTTAAATTACTGGGTTCATAATCCATTTCTCGAAGTAACAAACCCTATGTAGTGTTTCACAAACCTGAGAGCTATTATTATGAGAAAGGCGCGCCTCTTATCATTAGCCGAACTTCCTGCTTATATCATCTTATTAGTATTCCGGAGTAGTACACACATTAAAAAAACGAATACACGAGATCGTACCTAAACTAGTAATTTTCTATCATACAACTAATGTTCCACAATAACTATTATCATCTGCATCGAATTCTATACTCGGTAATAACAATAACAACCGTTAAGCTCTATCGGGCTCATTAGTGCTACACCACTTACCCCTACTCGTGTTTTTCTTCGAACATAATTCACTTACAGCATTCGCAGTACCAGGTGCGTGTGCGATCAACCCACTCGACGTCATTAGAGTAGGGACTATGACCTTTTTCTATTACGTACAACTCCAGTTCAATTGTGAAAGTCTATCGATTCCGATATTTCCCACGATATCGCTCGTAATGCGAACAACTATTATTCAAGTGGTTCAACGAAAAAAGTGTTTACATCACGATAAACATGTTATTTATTTGTATGTATATATATATATTGTGAGTTATTTTTTATTTAAATATAATTACGAATGACAATATGATTTTTTTCAATTAAAATTTTATCCCGACTGTATCTATTATGTACTAACATTATAAATTATAAACAAATATTTCTCTTAATTTAATTTTTCATTTTCATATATCAGAAGTGCATATGTGACCTCTTTTGACAGTTTCAAATTCATTACGAGAGATTACGTCGACCGTATAAATAACATTTTTAATGTACAAACGTATAATTTATATATATTCAAAATTTAAATTTTGATGCACTACTTATCACGAATCAAATTATTATTCCCATATTAAAAATAAAAAACCTGAAGTTACGGATATACCGATAGAAAAAAGTGAAATTGCAAAATAACTCCCAGTAATTACATTTCAAATCATCAAGGATTGAGATTAAATTTGTCAATGGAGATGCTTTTTCGCTGAAATATCAATTTGGACCGTTCAGTAATTTACGCCCTCATTAAACGACTCCCGTTCCATCTACAATCATTATTAACGGGTAGTATTGTTAATTCCGGTGGCTATTAATTTTCCATTTAGCCCTACCGGTGAATTCCGCGTGCACCATCCGTTCCCACCTTATCCGACGATCGGACGCCGATTTTATAACTGACATTTCAACAAATATTTGTGAAGCCGATTGCGGCCCTGTTGTGATAATTTCCCCCGAGGTACATCGTTGCAAGTGGTATGAGGTGCGATAATGACTACGAAAATAATTATTTGCAACCAATCAGCGAGCGAGTCGCGGGCATAATTGAAGTTGTGAATTTATTCTCTTTTGTTTCAGTTGCCTCAGTCCGCGTTCGGCGTACTTTTACGAGTTCCCGCCCAGTGGTGAGTTATTGCTTTTGTATCATTTTGGTCGTACGTAACAGATTATCATATTTTAATTACTGTTCTCGTTGATATTAACGCATTGCGTACGTTCGACGCGCGCTCAAAGCCGACACATTTTCGAATATTCCACTAGTATGGTTGGTAAACAATAGGAAGCGGATATGTACATTTCTAATTTGCATTTGACTGCCTCCGTCACGTAGAGGTCCCGGGTTCGATTATTAGGATACAGAAGTAGTGGAATCTGGATTGTGGTAGTGTTTTTCGAACCGATATGGCTACCTATCACTCTAATGTGAACAACTACGGAATGTTAAAACAGTCATACATGTGAGAGCGAGAAGTATTCTAGACAAAAACGCTTAACCATCTACGGCTTCATTGTCTCACTCAACATCATTAAACCGACAAAATAGAGGTCACGAGTGAGCCCATAATCGATATTACATTCGTATAAATGAAAAAAAAATGAAATCGAGACCTTCGATTCTATAAACGAGACAACTCGTCACCCATACGCAACGTGTTTAAAAACTTCATTACATAAGTAAAAACAGCTGAACAATTTTGAATTGTATCAATAATGTTAATAAAAACCTCAAATTAAGCTATAAAGGACCTACCCCCGATGGTTAACACCGATAACGTCTCTTGTACTCGACATAAAGTACTTGACCTGTGCCGTAAAAATAGAACAAAACGATCTTAATCCTTACTCCATCGCCTGTTATACCACTGGGGACTAATTATAAAATTATAAGTAACACCAGCACCGCAGCGGCAAACATTTATAAGGCGTAATGTCTTAATTACTTAAGAAATATAAAGGGTTTTCAGCGCTATTTGCAGCGCACTATTATTTATTTAAAGCCTAACTGTGAGCACGCAAGCACTTTTATATGTGAACGACGCACATGTGGACTTTTATAAAATTATTATATAAAAATTTGAATCGATTCATCGATTTTTCAATAACTGCGTTAGAGTAAAATAAGTGAAATATAAAATAAATTTTTCTACTTTATTGTTTGTTTTGCATTCACTTTCCTTTTTCTGTATCAGTTATAGCCGACCAGCAACGTAGTAGATCTATTTTGTAATGACTTTTGACTCGATGATACTAAGGATGACGTTAGTCAGACATGTCCCGTATATCTTTATACTAATTAAAAATTAAAAGAATAACAAAATGTTCTGTTCGTTGTCATATACTTAAATTAAACGCCATTTTGCCTGCGTTTGTGGCGCAATGGTTTATCGCTTGCCTTATAATATTAAGGTCCCGGGTTCGATTCTTGTGACACATGATCAGTAGTCTTTCGATGGTGGTTGGGTTTTTGAACTCATCTAATTAACTACCAACATCAATATCAATCTGCTGCCAAAACAAAAATGCCGTGTTCTGGCAGTCATATATGTGTGAGTCAGAATATTACGGGCGAGCGCGCTTTTCCACTTACGGCCTGATTGTCATCATATTTGAAATAAAAGTCAGGTTTTAGACCTTTGTCGATTAAAAAAATTGTGAAAAATCTTGAATAACACTTTTTTTTTCCTGTAGACAATTGCTTAGGCACAGCCAAGAAGAAGGTGACGACTTTCTCGCGACTGTTGCGGGGTTTGAAGTCGCACAGAAAAGAGAAACACGGCTCCTGTTCGCCAAAACATATGCACAGCCCCCGACAAACGCTACCTCCGCAGAGGGTACGTATTGAAGATGAATGCTTAGAGTTTTAATACGGTACTAGGCGTTTCAATTGGAACGTCGGTAATAAGAGCTAGATATTCGGCTAGGTTTGGTTTTGTAGAGCGTTGTCTTTGTTTATTGCAATGAGGTAACTATGCGACAGAGAGAACACTACAAAACCGAATCCGGCTGATTTTTGCTATAAGTTATACTCTTCTACCCGACGTTCCAAATCAAATGCCGGATACTGCCCCATTTCTCACCAATAAAATGTATATATTAATCTATATGAAATTTACGATTAGATGCATCTGGTGAAATAAATAGATACTAAAACAATTAGAATTAGAAAAAAGAAATGTTTTAAATGATAAGGACATGTTTCACTCTTTGAGAAACACTCATCTGCATGGTTTGAAAATACTGCAACAGCACGATTAGTTCGTATCACGAAGGAAATTTTTTGATGTGTGTTTTCGTTAGTTATAAGAAAAAAGATTTATTAATAACCACACCGTGTTAGGTGTTATGTGAATTAATTGACGTTTATATTATTTTACGAATAGAAATTCATCATAGAAATAACATTAATTATTATTGATATTATAACTGCCTATTTAACGTACATGTAAAAAAATTGCATAAACATAGAATATTTGATAATCACTATTAAATATATTTTGGGTCACTAAAACTGTAACTTTAATTACATTTGGGACGCTAGTTACTAGATGTATGTTGAACATTGCAATCCGTTTTCTGTGTAGCTATCGCAATATTTAATGAAGTGCGACTTAATGTGTAGTTCGAATTTAAATTTTTAAACTGAAACAACGAACTACACAGTCAAAAATGGAGGGTAGACACATGAGTGTAGGTAGACGAAACGCGTTTTCTCATTACGGCCCAACAACGGTGTGTAACCGAATCTTAGAGAGTACCTCGGCGCCCGCTTGCGGCGTCTGCCTTCCTCGTTTTTTTTTCCATACATTCCCTTTCGCTACCCCCATCCGCCATTATGTAGATCCGGCGACGCCGGTCCTTCTTTGACATGCACTCGGAGCAATTAATATGACGCGTCGCGCAACCCGTATAAGTCTGCGAAGCAATGGTGCGTGCTTACAAATCTATGTAATGAAAATTACGATGGGCATTGTTGTCGCCGCATACTTCATAATGTACTGTTGATACTGTATCGCTCCGCACGAGCTAGTTAACCTCTTTTAATAATGGCATTGTAACAGCACGAGTGTGATAGTTTGAAGGACATAGACTAGATAGATGCATCGTTTTATAATTAATTTTAAATGTTTCTTTGTAATATTAAAGTAACAATGTTATATTTATATTAATACTTACATGATACTAATGCCGTCAATAAAATTTTAAAGTTTTCTTTCTAACTTTTCCGGGATAACTTTTGAAATGGGTGGACCGATTTCAGTAGGGTTTTTATTGGATGACAGCTGCTGTTAATAATGATAACAATAGGCTACCTTTAATTTTCGAAAAAATATAGTGTGCATAAAAATTACGTCTTAAGACGTAATTAAAAAAAAAAGAATTGAATGCACAGTTTAACTGTAAGTGTTTAGATTTGTGTTAAAGACTAGATTTATCAAAAAAAATCGTTTTGTCTCTCTGTTATCTATTGTATTCTGTACACTGTTCTGTTTTTAATTCACTTTCACGTCCACAAAAGCGAACGGGTATGACCTTGTAAAAAATGATAATAATAATATATTTGAAACTATGCACATAGAAAAGGTGAAAGTATCTTAAAATTGTTTCACAATTTGCTACTTGTTTATTTGGGTGTAAATCTAGATTTTCATCACTATTTATAAGTTGTTATATGTCTGTTGCTTGCGTGTCCTTACGCAAATATCAAAAAGGTAATCTTGTTAATATTAGTTTCAAAGAAAATTAATAGTACATACAAACTCCTTCGTATTTAGTGGCCGATAAAAAGAAAAATGGGCGCACCGCCAACGGCTTTCACTTGAGATAGGCAACTCATCTTGACCGAATTAAGTGCTACATTTTTCCACGTCCACCTATATATTTATTAATCTCCAAAGGAGGGATGGGGGATACGTCACTGCGTGCCTTTTGAGAAATGACGCCTGCCAAAGTTAAGTCGGTTGAGCCAAGGCGACGGGGCCTGAGTTATGACCGTTTGTTGAGCGAACGGATAAAGGCCATTAGGGCGCTCCGTATAATCCTTATCGGGCAACTTGCACTTAGGATTAGTTCTGTCAGAAGTTGCTTTTTTTTTTCGGCTACCGTTGGAGTCGTGTCTAGCCTGCGATTAAAGGATAAGCCGCTCTTAAAGTTTTTACGTGTTCGTGCTTCGAAATAATTTTTTTCTTACGAATGAAATTATTATCTAAATGAATTAATAAATTGACTTTGAAGTGTCAATTTTATTATAATATGTACGCAATATTACTTATCTTTTTTTGCGGAATAGGCTAACACTTGACCTAAATTTAGACCAGATAAGTAATAATAAGGTCAAGATGGTAAAGCGTGCATGCCTAGAATGCTCTACCCTTACATGTATGACTGCCGGAAAACAGCAATGCTGATAGGGCGGTAGGTTAACATCGAGAGAAGTTAGTCAAGCAAGTTCGAGAAAACTTCTACTCTTGTGTCCTAGGAATCAAACCAGAGATCTTCGTGTTACAGACAAGATATAAACCACTGCGTCATGAAGGCAGTTAAAGATATCTGTCTCGGAGAATTAATCAATAATTAAACGTTACCTATTAATATTTTTAATTGAAATGATTATTTATTATTTATAATACAGAAGGACGAACAGGACGATAAGTTAATAGTATGTGACCCGTTTTGCATATTACGATTCGATTCTGTGCACCTATTTACTAAAAATACAACACAACATTTCTGTTTGGCCCGATAATCAATTTAGCTATAGTCTGTTCAATAAATTAGTTTTAAAATTGATATAAATTTACGAATATTGAAACTTTATTTTGTACCATCAATATATTCCGAAGTGTTTCTAATGTGTTCGCGGTATTTGTGTTAAATCCCGTATTGGCATCCTGCCCTGCCACGCTAACGTCTTCTTGTGGGCCACTATTCCACTATTATGGTTTTGTAGATTTCCGATAACGGCAATAAAACTTTATATCCGAACAATACGGTGGCTCTCGCTAACGTTTAGAATAACGTAAATACGTAACATGTTGTAACGATTAGATCTTATTGGTTGGTAAATTGCTGTGCGGTATGGTTCCGTTACTTAGTTACTTTTGATGGTTATGGATAAACATTTTACGATGTCATTTGCTCCATCGATCTGCATGTACCATTGTTTCACGTTAACTGTTTATTATATTATAATCCATTGTTTCGACAATTCATTGTTAAACTATGCGCGGATATTTTACGGTGTAATAAAACGAATCTAGTTCAAGAAAATGAAGGCGATATTAAAGTTTTGCCAACCACGAAAGTTATTCCTCTCGGCACATTTATCACGTTTACTGTGGTAATATTTTCAAAGCAATGCTTTTGACACAGATTACTTTCGTTGTTGGGTACGCGAAGCGGAACTTTATTTACATTTCAAGTTTTATTATATATTTTTTTTAATTAAATCTTATTTAAATTTCATAAATGTATAAATAAATACAGTAAAGCATTGTGGTAAATAATAATAATATTAATAATAAACAATAAAGACAGATAACTAGGTTTCAAATTTGGAACGAAGAAGAATCACCTTTCACTTATAAATTTGTGTATTTTAATCGTTTTCCTTATTAATACAATTAAGTTAATTACAGGTAATGATTTAAATCTTATATTGTTTACGAATAACGACGTTAAAAACGTTTTTTTAAAATCGGTTTATTCATATGACCCATTTCAGTGGTAGTAAAAAAGCACTTTATTATTTCATTCCGCTCGTGATTGTTATTACGGGCACTTGAACCCACTAAGTACTCGATTGCTACAGTTGAAGTTGCAAACAAGAATAAAATTTATAATGCTATTTCCAGTTTGTTGCAACATGAAATAAACTAAAAATTAATAGTTAATTTCAAATATCTATTTCCTTTTCACGGAATTGTACAAACAATTAATAAAAAAGAACAAGTTTCATCAACATTAATTTTTTTGTAGTTCAATTTCTCAGCAGAAACTTCTAATTGTGTAAAACCGACATCTTTGCTCTGTTCTGGCAAACTGCTCTATTTCAGCAATCATATATGAGGGCCAAAAGTATTCTGGACGCTACAAGGTTCATCATCGACGGTCTCATTGTCACTTAACATCAGGTGAAATTAAGGTCAAGCGCTAGCCGTTTTTTTACATGGGGGAAATGCCTTCGCATACCTGCTTTTGCGGTAGCAAGGACAGATTATGTCGGACTTGAACCGACTAAAACCCTCACGATGATCCATCATCGCTGCTTTACGGCAGGATAGAGAGGGCGGCGAATAGCAATACAGATACTCCTCTTCCTCGCGACTCCACCACTGCTACGAAGCCAGCGCCATTGGTGCTTCGCTCGCCGCACGCTGTCGTCCTAGCCCCGCGGCACACATCCGAGGCATTCTTCCCAAGCCCACCTGGAGTGGCTACCATAGGCCAGCCCTATGCCTCGGACCGATCGGGTTGGTGTCTCTTCACGTCACCGTTGGTGACCAGGCCACGGCTACTCAGTCCCTCTTCCATGACAAGGCGAGAACCAGTTCGGGGGGCAAGGTTAGCCGTAGCCTAACCATAACCGATAAAGAACCGAAAGTTGTGAGATATATGCTGTCCAACTAGCATTGGTAGATTTAAATATTGTATTAAATAATTCTCTAATGAAATGTTTGTGTGTGTTTTTTATTTTTAGGTGGTTTATTCAAATAACGACATGGTCACAATCAGTGATACAAAAATTTTATTATAACTTCAATAAAATACATGAAAGAGCTCCATGAATATAAAAAAAGAAAATATTTGAAATGTATCCCGCAACTCGTTATACATACTATAGATACATTTTGCAGAGTCGGTTAAAGATAAAAGCAAACAGGTAAATCTCAAAGAATTTAACGAGCAACCTTTTTCCGAGAATTAATAAGGATCCACGTTCGGGGGTTCCGCTGTGATCATAAAGGAAATGAAAAGCCGCCTTTCAAAAACGTATCACTTGGATCGCGCCCTCACGAACGACAACGTGTATGACTGATAACGGACCAATAAATTTTCGTACTCTAGTTCCGACTTATTGTATGTAGACGCGCCTATTGTTGGCGCGCATTATTCCCTTATCAAGAGCAAAGTTAATGGGTCGAGCTTTGTGCTTCTTATGATTAATTGATTCTTTCGTATATCGACTCATTGTACAATAATAATGGAGATTTTAAAGGTTGCGTTTTTAAAATTATTCGCAGTAAATTTTTTTAGATTATGAAATCACGACAATCATATTTTTGTATGTACTTTTTGTGAAGTTCTTTAGTTTCTACCGCAATGCTTTTGACTGCCTCCGTTGCATAGTTGTTTACCGTCTATAATATCTGTGTTGTGTCGTCTCGGGATATATTCTGACGCCGAATTGCTAGTGAAGTTTTGCTGGTAGGTTTTTTCGAAGCCACTTGGTTAGCTACCACCCTCAATCTCCATCTACCGCCATGACAGCAGTGTTCCGGCAATCATACATATGAGAGCCAAATGTGTTCTGGGTACAAAAATCTTCAACATCTACGGCTACATTGTCACTCAACATCAGGTGATATCGATGCTGAGTGTTAGCCCATAAACGAAAGAAATATCTATCGGAAATACTAAAGTGGTAACTAAATTGTTAACTTGGTTTACAAAATATAGAACTGTTTATACTCATTGCTCAAGTTGTATAGATCGGTTAATAGATATTAGATAATAAAAAAATATAAACGGAACATTATTTTTTAAAAAATATAGAACAAATATTGTGTCATAGCTCCTCATTGTGTTCTTTATTAAAAAGCGGACTTTTTAAGTAAATAAAGAATACGGAGATAATTTTAAGTGAAATGAATATATCTATTTCTTTTTGAATAGGAGGCGAAAACTTTCTGCTTCGTCTATTAGTCAAATACTTTAACTACTATGTTAATTTATCATGTTAATAGCAGCCAACGTGATTTGTGAAAAAGTTCAAAGCTATCAACAAAGTCAGCGCTCTATTTGCGATGGTCGTTGAGAGAAAAATGAATAAATTGCGTTTGATAAATGACTCGCCCGCCGCCTCTACTGTAATTCGAAAGATTTTTTTTTTGGCTAAAAATATCTGTTATAACTAAATAAACACGAAAGCCGATAAAATTTTCACAACTATTACAAAAATCATAATTTTTTCGCACCTTTTGTCTAGTTTTGAATAAAAATGTTAACATCTCGAACCCTTTTTTATGCTTTTTGCTAAGATCGCTCTTCATAGTACTTTCAAAACAAACCGGATCAATATGGGTTCAGCCGTTTCGGATTTATCTCGCGTCCTGATAGATATAGGTTAACACCTAATTCGAAACAGGGGATAAAAACAAAAATGGTGAAATATTAACAATCTCGACAATGCGACTCTGTAAGCTACAATGCCTGTTAATAACTTTCCCTCAGGTCGACACACCGGACAGCGTGCTACAAAGTGGCCTGGGCCTCGGGCCTGGCCCTGACACGGCCTTGAGGTCCATGGTCGACCCGAGAGACTATGACCGCCTCCGATTTTTACAAATGAACGCCGCCCAACCAAACACGTTTGAAGAAACTATACATAGGGTGAGCGATATAGTTTTCTCGCTATTTGTGTTCAAAAGACATTGTATGTGTGTGTCGAAGTCACCGATCTATTTAAAGAATTATATACGTTACTGATAATATTAAAAAGGTGCTTTTAGTTATCAATTAATTACCTATATTAGTTTTTTCGATAGCTAAGCTTTAAGTATTTAGAAAATATCAAAAAATAATTACAAAATTTAAGTTGGGTGTAGTGGAAGCGTTAAAGTGAATTATTAAATTCAGTAAAAGTAAATAAAAGTTAATACAATTATAGATGTAACGTATAATATAAAAGAGTTTTTACTTTATTCATGTTAAATATTAATAATATCCGTTTTCCTTATTTAAATTAACGTACGACACAAACATTGTCTTTTGAGCCTTTAGCGGGAAAATTGCTGTTATGCTCTGGATGGCAAATTCATTCAATGCTATAAATAATACGATTATACGGGATTACACGTTTGTATGTGTAAAACACGAAATGTTATATCTGCTTATTGTTATGCCTATTATTTGTTTCATTATACGATAAATTTGTTCTTACTCATTTTAGTTATATTTTATTCTGCCGAATGTTGCGAATAGGTTTTTCGCTTTTTTCGCTTTTAAAAATTTCGTTAAGGGATTTTGTTTTGTTAATAACACACAATCAGTGTAATCTCTATAAAAGTCTTATTTATTAATTCATTGTTTTGCCAACAAAGTCGTAACGGCGTCAAAATTCAAAATTGTCCAATATCAATGTTCTGGCTTGAAGTTTTTTCGGAATGCTCATAAATTAGGAGGTGGCTCTAAATCATTACAACTAAAAATTTTATTTCAGATAAATTTGTAAATAAATGCTCATTTATTAAATAATATTTTTGTATACACATTTATTAGACAAATGCACCGAACTTTATTTACAGCACGATATGCACGAATTTTCATATGCATGATAAAAATATTTTTATGGGAATTTAAGATAAATATTAATATTTTCATTTTGCTATTATTCTTTTCATTTAAAACTCACGTCTAATATGTTTAAATTTTATTTTGCGATTCTTTTTGTGCTACTTATAATAATTCTATTGTATTTTGCATGTACAAAGTTGAATCTATTTAAAAAAAAAATTAAAATTGTTATTTTAAAACATCACACTATGTTGTTATGTATTTGTAACTTGTCTAATATATGACAGTAAATGAATATATAATATATGTATATATATAATATGACAAACTGTGCAACAATTATATAATTTCAATGTGTTTAAAATATTTCGTTGACATTTCATCCTGAAATATTATTAATATCTCTTGTAGTCAGTTTAGAAATTATAAATGACAAATGAGTTTTTGTTTGTTACAGTTGAAAGTTCAGGAAGCAATGAAGAAAAAAGACAAACTAGCGAGGGAACAAGAGGAGGTAACTTTGTTCTCATTTATTTCCATTTAATTAATTTTCTATATTTTAATCCGAAATCTCCACCGTCGGGTTAAATGTGATCTTTTAGTACACCATATAACCCACCTAAAAGCTAAAATATGATACTCAAGATATAACTAATTAAAATCAACATCTTTAGATTTGATTTGATTCAAATTCAACCAAAAATTTCCATATTAGCACTACATTTACGGGTATTTTTTAATGATTTTGTTTTAAAATTTGCGGTTAATCGTCGCATAATTGTATTCTTATACTTGAAGCTTTGTTAAAAAAAATTACAAAGCAATGTTTACAGAAACAAAACATAAAAAAAAAGTCAAACGGATATTAGTTTAAAACTTTTTATGCAGCGCTGTCCCGTCAAAATGACGGGTAAATCAAGTTTTAAATTGAAACTTTTCATCGTAACAACTTTTAATTGTCACAAACACATAAGGTTTATAAGTTACTTTATTTTAGATACTTATATTCGTTTTATAATATGTTTGTCTTTAATTTATATTGTGGTTATATCACAACCCGGTATGTTTCTGAAAGATTCATAATGAACCTTATATAAATGTCAATCTGTCTGTTCGAATATGGTATTTGACTCTGGATTTTATTAATATCACTCGCACCAATATAATAAGCGGGTCGTATTGATTGTTAATTGAATTCACCGCTTAATTTAGTGACGATAGGCATTGTTTGAACCGCGACGTCGTAAAATTCCATTTTCCATTTTTATCGAAGAGAACAAAACGTATTTATTCGTTTATGCATATATATCCATTCTGAAATATGCGGAGGAGTTTTTTAAATGAAACACGTGGCGGGTACCCCCTGTATGCCTAACTGTGTACATTCCTCCTCTGTACAAATTATACAATTAGTTATACTCATAGCTCAAATTGTATTAATCAGTTATTAGTTAAGCATTTTGTGTACATAGGACATTTTAATATGAACTAATTTAGTAAATTATATATTAT
>DWQX01003968.1:0-16148 GCA_018245475.1 Pharmacophagus antenor
TTATAATGCAGATGAACAAGAGTCCATCAAGCTCATTTCTTATAACTAAACGCAATATTTGAATAACATTTTACTAGCTACGTTGCAGCATTGTTAATGAGCACAGAGAGTACTATTACAACATTAAGAATATGGTATCTGGAGGTTCACCATTGGGGTTCAGCGAAATAGGCCTTTTGCACTTAAAATGTTAGTTACATCTATTTGTCTAAAGGGATCACAATATTGGCTGGGGTTTGTTATATAAAATAAAGCAGCCTTGCCATTTTTAAAATTTGTGGTCAGTTCCTGCGTTTTCGCCATCTGCCAGTAATGGATCATTTTCTTCCTCAAGTCGCGAAGATCGCGAACTGTGCCTAGAAGCTCTTTGTGTAAATATAAGAATGTTGGGTACCAGCGTTCCACATGGCGTGGCTGGGGCAGATCGCGATGACACTCTTGTTCCCGGAGATATCCTGGATTGTCGTCCTGGATGGGCCATAGACAATGGCATGTATAGACTAGATTTCCTCGCTTTAAGAGTTTTTCTGACGTTTTCCAATCTCCTAGTCCTTCTGTCCATTCTATCTTCGTTCGGCCTTCTTAGTGTAGATTCTCTTGAGGTTTGTGTGGGGCTGGTTGGTTGAGGTGGCGATTCACAACCGCCGCCATTATCTTGTGAGGGACATGAAAAGAGATGGCGTAGTCCATACGCTTCCTGGTCATAAACAGCATCAGTCATATTGGATTGGGACCGGTGTGCTGGAGGAGAAGCTCCCAATCGGGGCTTGCAACCGCCGTCGCAGTACATTTCACAGTCGATTAATTCAAGCTCTAGATCAAATGCAGCATCCTGCTGAGACAAATTATAATTTTTATATGAACCTTAATATTGATATATATATATATTATAATACCATTTGCGAAAAATTAAGCAAAAGCAAGCTTAAATGATTATTTGGCTTCTCAACTTGTAGTGAAGATTGAGACTGTGACTGAATTTTATTATAACTTATTTTTATTTTCGCTTAAACATGCACAAACTTTAGATTTAGATAGTAAATGATGAAAAAGAATGGATAAAAAGTAAGGAAAGGATGTGTCGAAATGAATGTCGATAAATGGAATAAAATGCTAGACTGTTGAATACGACGTAAAGATGATTCGTAAAAGTAATAAATGATTTACGTTCAATCGAGATAATTATTCACCATTATTTTTCATTTCTGAGTGAATTTTTTATTTCTCAGTTCACTCAGTAATAAAAAAAATAGTGGTAGGAGGTTGGAAGGTGTATAAGTGGAGAGTGTGAGGATGAACGTGTGTATGTGTGTAGTGTTATTACTTTTTTGATTTATATGTGCATGTCAGTTTGAAGCAGTGTTAGTATATAAGGACAATAAATTTAAACAGTGTGCGATTCGATACGAAAGCGATTAGTTAAAAGTAAACGTCAAAACATTTATTATAAATACATTGAATTATTAAAAAAATAAAGATATCATTATGTTCTCACCATCGGCTGCACGGGTGAAGTGATAAGGTTCTCGCGGAAGGCGGCGGCGGGCTCCCTGCGTTCTGGGCGTCGCACCTCCGGTCCGCGCACGCAAGACGGTACGCAGTCGTCATAACTACTCGCGCAAGAGTATGGCGGCGGGATTATCGTGTTTGCCTGCGCAAAAAAAGTATAGTTTAAACAGAGCCTTATTCTAGAATGAATCCAAATAAGTGTTTTATAACCTCTACTGCACATTCTTGCTTTCATATCGTAATTCTAAAATTGACAGCCACTATGGCTCATTGGTTTGCCCGATTGCGTTGTAAAGTGGAGGAACCGCAGGAATAGTGGAGTCGTGATGGTGCTAGGGTTTTTCGAACCCGCCTGTTTATCTACAATCGTTGATGTCAATCTGCCGCCATAACAGCGTTACTTGTGTTCAGGCAGTCATAAATGTGAAAGCTGGATATATTCTGAGCGGACACCATCACGGCCACTTCACCATATGCGATCGCATTGTCACTTAACATCAGGTGAAATCGAGGTCAAGTATTAGCTCGTAACCGATAAAAAAATATGAGCAGTTCATTAAACAAGCAAATTATTTACAATTTTGTACAATTACATCCTATTATAGGCGGTTTTATTAGATATGTGTATTAATGAGGTGGGAATAAATTAAAGATTATGAAAAATGTTTAATTTATTTACGAAGAAAATTTTGAAGAGTTTTATGATGACGCTTAATCATTAAGTAAAATGTTTTTTTTTACACAATTACCTCATTTGTTGCGCTGGAAATAAAATTAGAATTGAGAGATTCTGCTGTGCTAGTAGCTGACAATGAACCTGAAAATACAATTGATGACGTGTTTTTTCAAATCACCAAGAACAATTATATTAGTTTACAGCACTCCTTCGCGGCTAGTAAGTCGTTTAGAAATCTTTACTAGAAATGGAGTTTTTAGGCTAGGTTGTATATATTTAGTTCTTTAACCTTTTAGACACGATGCGTCACGATAATGGTTTCACGGATGTCATTTTTTTATTCGACGAGCCAGCCCAGTAGCTTTAAAAAATGTTTGGTGTTTTTATCTATCCCTAATTATATCTATTGTTCCCAAGGGTTTTGTAATATAAGTGCATATTTAAATTTTTATTGTATAAATAACCTAAATACAAATCGGAATGTTATATTATTTACATATATTTTTCTTCCCTGTAAAATTACACCGTTACTGAGAGGTTAAATGTTTGTATGTAAAGATAAAAACCAATCCAATTTCAAATTATAGTAAGTTTAAATAGAATTAGTTAAAATTAACTCTATGAATTGCATAATAGATATCATAATACAATACTTACCGGGAGCACGAATAACATAATTTCTAAAATAGTGAACCATCAGATAATTTCCCCCAGTACCGTTCTTACCGTCGCCTTCAGCGCAAGTGATTACGAGAGGATATAAATCTGGTTTCGATGTGACCTGTAAAATATATTTCGAGATTTTAAAAGAAATAGCCAAGTACGAGTCTTACTCAGACCGTGAAAGGTCCCCATACGTGCATAATAAAAACAAGAGATTTGAACAATAACGTCGAACATAACGTTTATAAAATAAGATTTCTTGTAAGTATTTTTTTATTCTTATCATTTGTGGTTGCAGCGGCAATAAGTATACGCGATCTGTAAAAATTTTAACTTTCTACTTATCATGATTCATAAGATAAAGGATAGATCAGTGTGGTGATCCTCGGGGCAGGACTATGTCCACCAGGGGACGTCCGTCGGCTGATAATGATTATGATAGATCCCACTAACAAACGGGTAGATAGATCGGCGGCGGAGGTTTAAAAATATACTTCCGTTTTTCACCCTTTCGGTACGGAAGCCCAAAAAGTGTGAAAGGAAAGTCTTTGTTAAGGTCTACTGTCGTATGAACAATGTAAAATTCAACTTCGCAACGTACCTCAGCGTAAGGGGGCGGTGCTTGGTGAAATGACCCACAGCGGCTGTATCTCGGAGGTGGGTACACCGAGCCAGCCGAGTCGTGCTCCGATGTTGGCCGGCGCACGCAGCACGACAGTGAAAACATGTAAACGCCGTGCGGTCGCCTAAAGAATAGGCACCAAACGCAGCAAAGCATAATGCCCACCAGGCAGCCGAGTAGAAAGAGGATTTGCCTGAAATTTAAATAATAATTAATAGATGTAACGTTGTCCCTAAAGTCCAAAAAGTGAAGTCGATTTAAATATATTTTTTTTTATCGCAAATGGGTTAACACTTAACCTCTAATTTACTTAACGTTAAGTGACAATGAGTCCGACGTTACTGCGGCGGATTGACATTATGGGTGGTAGCTAAATAGGCAAGCTTAAAAATCCCTAACATTGTCCATACTTAACTACTCATGTGGCGCGGGAATCGATGCGGGAACGTCTATGTTATAAAATAAGCAATAAACCACCGCGCTACGGAGTAAATACAAACTCGATAATCACTTTAAATAGATAAGCAAGCTAGAATGAGTTAATGAGCTTAAATATTTTAATAAATTATGTAGAGAATGTCGATTTTTCATTAGTTACGTTTAAAAACAAACAGTATTCACCTACCATTGAGTATACCATGGGTATGTAAAGATTTCCTTGAAGGCGTCTTCATCAGGCTCCCGGCGGGGTGGAGCGCTGGCGGGTGCACAGCACCCCTGTTCGCAGCACAACCAGTGTGCCGGACATAGCTTACCATCCTCACATGGGTTGTCCGTGGCACGCTGGTGACACAAACAAAAAAAAATCATTACATGATTTTACGAAAACATTTAAATTACTATTTTTGGACGCAATATAGACAAGGTGTAAACACTGAGTAAAGTGGAAAGTTAATTTTTTCTCATCACATATTTTCATCTAGAGAAACATTTGAAATACAATTTCTGGACGCAATATCGAGAAGGAATAAAAACCGATGACTGTTTCTAATTTACATAGAAAATGTAAATGGTGCTATTCATATTACGAAATTAGAAAGTTAATAATTATTTCAGTATATTATATTTCGGTTTCCAGGCTTGAAACAGTTCCTTATAATTGTATAACATATTTCAGAATGTAAAAGTGCAATACTGTTGTTATTTGTTAGTTACTTGTTTTATTTACTTTTCTTACTATAGTTCTGAAAGGCATTTAATTATCAATATTTGATTGTCAATATAAAATTGATAACTAAATGTTTTTCAGAATCAAATGAAAAACACATCAAATTAAATAATAAGCATCTTAATTTTCGCGGGAAAATAAAGGAATTTACGGCGCATGCTTTCTCGGAAATCAATACTCCTGTCAGACGAAGGGCAAGCATGAAAATCCGTATTGTTTCACTAATATGGAACCCTACAATTGTGCTTTCTACAAGAATCTCATTAAATAACTCTTATTTTCAATGATTTGATTAAAAAAAATGTATTTATATGTGGATGTATTATTGATGTGATTTTTACTTAAGACATACACTTTTATATTTAGTGTATGTTGTATATTTTAAAGTGTATGTCCGAATTTACAATTATACGACAATCGCAAAAATATTTTTGATCAAAAATATGACACAAAAAAATAATAAAATTTTGATATATTGACTTTTTTAAGACACACGTAATTACGTTTTATTTCATTAGTCGCAAATAGCTACATCTAAATTAATAATAAATAATAAATAACTTACGACCGGTTGATTAAAGATTATTCCTGATAAAGATATTATAAGAAAAGCGAAAATCATGATGACTGTCACTAAATAAGTCGGGTACCACATCCATATTTAGCTCACATGTTACAATATTAATAACTAGGTACAAAGTGCATACGCACTAAGTTTAAAATGGTATTTGTATTCAAGAAATCATCCCCGTACGATGATACCGCCCCGCGGGGCATCGCGCCACTGAGGCGATTCGTTACGGACATTATACAATGAAATACTTCGCCTCCCTACCCCTGCAATCCAACCCCTGTTCGCATCCATACAATCGGGCTAGTCAAATAACTGATGTTGTACATAAAATGCCAGTTTCTCACTAGTTTTGTACTTCTCATTATTTTGTTGTAATTTAGTAAATATAGTTTAAAACGGCTCTAAAACGTGAAGAGCACTTTATTATCACATTATAGAAAAATTCTAATTCTAAATCTATCTATGTTCACCATTAAGCTTACCAGTAAAACTTATCCTTTATTTGGATATACTAAGATTAGTATCATCACTTATAAGATCTCAGATATTTTTTAGGATCCGAAGTGTAATTATTGCTGAAAATTTGTCAAGTCCGTCCGTCAAGGTATACTTTATCTTTATTACCGGTAATTGTAGAAAAACTTTAATGTGCAGTACACTATAAGTTATGATGAAAAGAATAACTAGAAAGAGCGATATGGGCGAGTTAAAAAAATTATTGTAGTGGCATTGGGAAAGTATCCAAGTCGAGAAACGATCGGCGCCTGAATGCCTACGACCAATTATTATGCGGCGTAGAGAGTGTATATATCTTTACAACCTTGCACTACTTATATTTTTATATGCATCGTAAGCTTATTTATTATTTGACTGCATAATTGTAAGAGTAAAGAGCTTAGTGCGTTAACTGATATTTTAAAATGATTTTTAATTGTCTCTTTGGCGCAGACGTTGATCATTGGCCTTTTAATAGAGTTCTATCCTCGCGCCACACGAGTAATAGAGTTTAGATGGATGATAAGGATTTTTCGAACCCGCCTGGCTAGTTACCACCCTCTACGTAAATTTGCCCTTTATAATAGCATTGCTGTATTTCGGCAGTCATACATGTGGGAGTCAGATGTATTTTGGAGGAACACTTAACATTTGGTAAAACAGAGGTCAATTTGCCGATGAAAAATAGTAAACATTATTTTTATATGTTTATACTACATTTACATATAATACATCTTCATACCCTTTTAGAAGATTTTATTGCTTGAATTTTTAAAATACGGTACTTTTATTTACTTATGTATTTTCTATATCAGAGGTGAGAAGAAAGTTCGAATTAGGTTTTCAGATCAGAGAAATTCAAATTAAAAGTATTGTCTGCGAAAACCTTCTTACAAAATTTTACAAACTGTGCCCTTTCTAAAGAACTATAATTTAACTCTTGTCCAAGGTATCTAAATAGGTATTTAAATTCAATTTATTTAAGTTTTTATCAATTAAATAATGACTGAAATTGAAATATAGCTTAAATATCCTGCCCGTGTTTTGCGAACCTTAAGTTTAGCTACCTATTATTTATTACTAACTAATATGTATTTATAAAATCATTAAACCAATAAAATTATTTATAATACTTTGTTTTGCATAATGCAATATAATGACACGTATACAATATTAGTGATATGAAAAAATAATTCGGGATTTCATTACTCAAATAAAAAAATAAATTAAAGAGATAATGAATACGTAAATTTGCAATGGGAAGCTAATCCTTAATTTATTTATTATTTAAACAAGAGTATTAAACAATCTTTTTATTGATGTAAGAAATGTTGTGAAATGCATGTAACTTTCTGACAGATTACGTTGACAGTGACGAATGCATGACAGTTGGCCGTGATACGTTATTCTAAATCTAATAGTTTAATAAAATACAAAATATTTTATTTTTATATAATGTGGTAAAAAATTATTTAACCATGTGGTACGGTTTAATTGTGTCTTTAGTACTTATTGCAAACGTAGCAGCGTGGGACGATGATGATTTAGAAGTTTTTGACGTGGTAGAAGAAGTGAACCAAAATTTCTACGAATTATTAGGTGTTACACAAGTAAAGTATTATATTCACTCGTTTTCTTTTTGTTTTATCAAGCGTTTTGTTTAAATTATTTAAAAATATGAACGTTAATATCACCTCTTTATGACTTCAATACAACTTTCTTATTAAAACTAAAAAAAAATCAAAATAAAACTTTGACGTTCGAAGGTAAATAACGTTTTCAGTTACATTTTTCCCTTCAGGGCATAGGACTAAAGCATTTATCAGTTGAAATACTTGGTCTTTAGTAACAAGCACTGAACATAAATCTACTTTAATGTATGAAAATTTATTTACTAAAGTGTTATAAGGTATTTACTATGAAAATAAAATTAAAAGTGATAAGAAAATAGTGAAACATATTTTTATTGTCATTAAGTGTGAGCAGTGATATGAACTATTTGTACTATTTTATGCACCTTTTATTTAAAGAGAGTATTATGTTGTATATGTACAACATAATATTGTAACAGTATAATATATTACATTTAAATTATAGATAAATTACACATGGGTTTAAAGGAAGTAATCCATTGAAATGTAATTACTTCTAGGAAGCATCACAGTTAGAGATTAAAAATGCATTTAAGAAGCTCACCTTGAAGCTACATCCTGATAAAAACAGTGCCCCTGATGCTGATGTACAGTTCAGGAATTTGGTATCAGTGCACAATATTCTTAAGGATCCAGGGAAAAGAGAAAAGTATTTTATATACCATTTATTACTATTGACTATATCTGTTCACTTTGCCTTAATTAAAAAAGTTTGCATTAAATTTTATAGAAACATTAAAAACAAACTTAAAAATAATTAAAACTCAGATTTGTGTTTTTCAATAATTTAAGAATTTTGTGATTTTAAAATGTAATAATATTATTTTTATATAGTCTTATATTTCTGTTTTGGTACCGTTATAATGTTTAATTTATTATATTATTAACTTTTCTTTTAAATAGCACTTAGAAGCTGCTGACTAATCAACCCGTAAATTCACCTTTTTAATTTTTATATTTTCCATTTAGACATTAATGAATTTTATGGCAATCTGTACATAAAATGTGTAGTTATTAATATTATTTTTTTTTATAAAAAAGGTACAATGAAGTGCTCAAAAATGGTCTTCCAAACTGGCGATCAGCTGTTTATTATTATCGACATGTTAGAAAGATGGGCCTGGCGGAGGGCTCCGTTATTCTTTTTATTATTGTTACATTTGGCCAGTATGCTGTTAGCTGGGCAGCATATGCAGAAAAGAGGTTTACAGCTGTAAGTTAATTATTTTTTGTTTTTTAATATTAACCATTATTTATTTTAGTGACATGTGTACTATTTTGTCTACAGGAACAAATATTGAATAGCAGGGTGAAAAAACAAAAGAAATCGGGCTTTGATACAGGCTTGGCAGAAATATTACAACAACTTCCAAAACCGAGTATTAAAGATACATTGCCATTTCAAATACCAAGATTCCTCTGGTGGACAGTGACAGTGATTCCAAGGCTCATAGTGGAACTGAAGAGGCAAATCAAAGAAAAAGAAGAAGAAGCAAGGAGGCAGAAGAAAAAGTATGCATATTTTGTTTTAACAAATGACATCTGCAAATGTTTTCGTCTCATAAGTTATGATATTTGGATTTGTATTGATGTGAACTTTAACTATGACAAATTTTGCACTCTATTTATGTTTTTAAAATTAGATATAAGGCTATAAATTAACATATTATTAAACTGGTCCATCTATGGTCACCACATTTTAGGTGTTTTAAATAAAGTTTTAATATAAATGGGTATTTTTTAATATATATTATTTACTTATATATATATTATGTGTGAGGCTGAGTGAATGCCTTCACAATTATCTCTCAAAACCTTGATGGGGTGATGCAGATTTAATATATAAAGAATACTATTACCTTCAGAAAACAGGTAAAATTAAAACTAAAAGTCAAGCCTGAAATATAAAATATCTCTCTGTTTTTTTTTTTTTCTTTTGTTAGAGAGGAGGATGAGCGTGCGCGTGCGGAGCGCGAAACGGCGGCGGCGGAAGCGCGCGGCGCGGCGGGGGGCGCGCGCAGGAGGCGGGGCTTCGTGCCGCCCGTGCGAGAAGCGTGCCTGCTCGACGCGCCAGACGAGCCCCACCCCAGCGCGCCCGTCATCGAACCCGTGAGATCTGTGAGGACTAATTTTTTTTCTCTTGGTTGTTAACACTTCAAGTTAATGTTAATCGCTGATTTTCCGACAGAACCGATTCTGATTTAATATATGGTGTAAACCATTTTAAAAATAAATTAAAACATCTATAATGTAGAAGTAAAAAAAAACATACCAAAAAAACTCTCACAGAACTATTGACACGCGTTTTTTGCTATATGCTCGTATATGATTATTTATTAAGTTTACTTAAAATCACATCAAGTGAAATATCAATATTTCTTTTGATATTAAATGTTATTAACACTTTGAATGCTGAATTGTCTGACTTTAGGCGTGCGCCGTGGATCGTCTATTCCTTACGTAAAGCGCCACGGGCTGCGTATTTTTTACGAAAGAGCGCAATTTGTGCAGACTTAACTTTTACTCTGTACTTACTGTATTCATTTTAAGTGAAAAAAATTATATATTGACCTCAGAAGTTTTAATAACAATTTATTTTATTATGCAACTATGTTATGTAAATGAATGGTTATGCGAAAACGCATATATGGGATCATAGCTAAAATCGAATCGTAGTGTTACAACCCATACATGGGTTCAAAGCTCTTAAAAAGTCAATCACAAATTGAAATAAAATACTTGCCTACAGTGGATAGAAAAACAAAGATGTTTATTCTTAACTTACTGGACACGCAATTGTAATTTCCAGGCGCCCTCGGTGATCACCGGCGGATTGTGGACGGACGACGACCTTACCGAGCTGGTGCGGTTGGTTAAGAAGTACCCCGGCGGCAGCGCGGACCGCTGGGAGCACATTGCTGAGGCCATGGGCCGCAGCGTGGCCGAGGTCACCCACGTGGCCGCGCGCCTAAAGGACAACTGTTACAAGATACCCGGCCAGGAGCAGCAGGAGGAATCTGCCCCGGAACCACCCAAGAAGGTGAACATGAAATCCAGTCAGTTTCTCCGGCTGTCTATTGTGGATAATACTTGGCTGGAATTTTGAAAATTTAATGGAAAAATCACGTCATAGATTAATATTTTTTTACGTAGATGAGTACTTGAGAGCTCGGGTGTTGTCCTACAGGCACGCCCCTGAGTACAATTACTATAAATACATATATGATATCTGTTTGCAGGTAAAAACTCGTAAGACGGAGGAAGTGAGCGGCGGCAACTGGTCGCAGAGCCAGCAGAAGGCGTTGGAGAACGCACTTGCTAAGCACCCAAAAGGCGGCGCGGGTGACCGCTGGCAGAAGATTGCCAGCGCCGTGCCAGGGAAGACTAAAGTAAATTTTCTATTATTTTGTTATATTGTTACCATTTCAACATCCGTTTTTGGATATAAGCTTCTCCCCTATTTCTCCGTTCTTGTCGATCTCATGTCCACCTCATACAGTCATGGCCTTCCTGTCGTCTGATTTGATACTCCCAGCGTTTCGGCGGTTGGCCTCGTCACCGGGTCTCCAATCCAGAACTTTATTGGTCCACCACGTCTCGCCAATCGTGGTGATATGTGCGTTGAATACATTTATCATTTTAAAGTAAATATATATGTACATATATATATGTACGTATATATTAGCAGTCTACCAGTGGTCGACACTAACGGTCGGCCGTAATTAATTTACATTTTAAGTTTAAACGTTATTAACGTGTTAAATGCGTTAGACGTGGTATAAACAAATATTACCATCGACCTGTATGTACAAATTCTACATATTTCGTAACATTTATAACAGGATTCTCTACTCTGTATTCAATTTGTAAACTTGTCATTGTAAACTTTTATTTCTCTCAATCTTTTATGTTTCAAAAAACAAAAACCAGCATTGAATGATTAAGGTCAAATTATTACTCCAAAGTACCCGACAATTTGGCACTTCGGGAACCGGAATTCAGGATGTTTCGTTAGGTTCGGTTTTGTAAAGCGTTATCTTTGTCTATCGCATTCACGTTTGTGTGCCACAGAGAAAACGCTCTACAAAACCGAATCCATCCGACCTTTGCCGCAAGTCTTACTCTTCTACCCGACGTGTGAAATCAATACAGTTTGACGTCTTGATCAAAACATCTTACTAATATGTAAAGCATAAATATTTCTTACACGAACAGTAACTGTGACATTAAACTTATTATTTTTAAAATTTAGTAAGACTATAGACAGATAATATAGACCAATAATATATAATGTCTTCCCAGTTTGACCACAGACTTAAATAATGAATAAAAGAGTTTATATTTGTCTATATAAATTCGTGAAAGTAACGCATGATATTTTTTGTAATTAAAACAATAATTTATATATTTATGAACTGAGGAGTTTCAATGGTTAGAAAGCTTACATGTAATGTTAAACTTTCAGGAGGAATGCATGCAGAGGTGTAAATATTTATCAGAGGTTGTGAGGAAACAGAAGCAGAAAGAAGAAGAGGAGTCGAGGGAAGCGCAGAAAAGCGACTGCGAAAGATTACCGGATGATTTAATAAGCTCATAATCCAATAAAAAAAATTTAATCGATTTTTTCATTGGTATCGCCGTGCCTAAATACTTTTTTGACGGTATTCGGTTTTCATGTTCTATGTACTTTGTGATAAAAAAAAGCGGAAAAATAAAAGTACTAGTTGTTTCGGACTTTTTTAAATGTCGTTTTTTTTTTCTTATTTATCGGAAACCTCACGTATTTGATTGTTTTATTTCTTATCTAATTTTAAGTTCTGTCGGTTGATTTTTAACTAGAGAGCGTCATCCATATAGTTAAAGAAATTGAAACTTGAGAGAATAGATGTACAATATATTTTAAAATAATTGTTTTTTATTTAAACTATACGATTTAATGATTCTTTTTAACGAGAAAAAGCGTGAGGCATTGATAGTTCAGTAAAATGTCAAATGAGAGAACTCTAAACATGAGAAGACTGAAAAATTCAATTTTTTTGTTTATTTTAATTTCCATTTAACATGGAATCGATTATTTGATACAAAAAATGTAATGACAAAATCAGTGGCGATACTCCTATATTAGCCCGGAGATTCGTCACACCCCATTTAAACGATACAGTGCACTAAAGTTAATAAATCATAATTGCTACAGAGCCTAAACAAAACCATAGAGAAAAAAAAAATATTAAACAATCACGATGTATTAATAGTTTTTTACGTAGATGCGTATATAAATGCTCTAGCTTGCCCTGCTGGCTCGTCTCTGGAAGAAATCCATGCATTCTGGACATTCACCTCGTTAAAAAAATACGGCAGCCAATAGCAATGACTATGTAACGAATTGTGACAATAGTGTGCCCCCGCAGTGCAGCAGTTAACGCTTGCCCATTTAACATTCGGGTTCGTTTCACGGTGTCACTTGAATACAGCGAGTGTAAATTGAAGAGTTTTTCAAACCACCTCGGTTGACTAGCACCTCCAATCTGCCGCTGACGGCTTTGCAGTGGTCTAGCATTCATACACGTGAGATCTGCTTCTGGACAAGCATGATTCACTATCTACATTAATTATCAATTAACTTAATTTGAAATTGTAGTTCTTATTTTCACCCATTTTGTGATAAAAAACAAAATGTACGTAAGGTAGTGTGCGTAAGGGCAATTAGTGAATAAAACAATTCTTTTGTATTATGATTTATATTTACAAAGTATTAATAATAATAAGTTTTAATTTGCACATCATCAGGTTTATCTTGTATCTGGTAAATCGCTGTACATAGAAAGCAAATCTTACGAATTCTTTAATACTTCATTATAGTTAAATAGTAGTTGCATTGCTATTTTTTGGTTAAGTGGTCAGTCCGGGTCTCGGGTCTCACAGTCTCGGTGGCGCCCGTTCGGTTCCAAACCTCGCGAACATTTCCGGTACATTGTAGTCTGCGTCCTCGAAGATTTCATTATGTTTCGACGTCGGGATCATGTATTTAGTACCTTTGGTGCCTAAGGAGTAAAGAATATTTAGATATTTTCAAACATCGGAAAATGGTCATGTGAAAAATCTATTTAAATGTTTATTCAATATAGTGTCGTGGAAAAAGCTTTTTTTTCTTAATGTATTAAGTAAAAAGTTTTATTTAAAATATCTTTGGTTGTATGTGGTCGGTTTTGTTAACATTAAATAAATGACATTTATGAAAAGGAAAAATAAAAATTATGAACAGTTACCCTGATCTTATTTATTTATTATAATATGCCAGTCTCTGGGTTTTACGTAAATCTTGAATATTGCTTTTGTAACGAATTGTCACGTAATAAACAAATCATTATGGAAACAGAATTCGATATTCAGCAACTTTATCATACTCTCTTTTTCTATTGCTTTTAATTATGCACAGGGTCTACCTTTACCGACGGCAGACGCTATCGTTCGAAGATTTATCGTCGATATTGGAATTAAAAAAGAAAGAAACTAGGATATCCGGATTTATTTGGCACGTCGGTAATTAGAGCGAAATGTTCGGCTAAGTTCGATTTTGTAAAGCGTTATCTTTGTTTATCGCGATCGAAGCAACGCACGTGTACGACAGAGACAGCGCTCTACGAAATCGAACGTCGCCGATCTCTGTTATACGTCTGAGAGTGAGAGAGACGAGAGTTTTGTCTGTCTATGGGCGACGGTAATCACTCCGATCTATGCCGGTTACTTTCCTACACTAACCGGATTTAGTGTTCTGCCAGGGTGCGCCGCCCCCGCAGCGGCGGCAGGCGCAGCGCTCCGGCGACGCGACGCTGTGCGCGCGCTTGGAGCCGTCCTCGCACTCCAGCTCCACCAGCAGCCGCTCATACTTCACCGCCGCGCAGCATTCGCACTTAGTGTCGTGGGCACCCGTTTCTGAAATAATAACAATTGTAGACATCTATTCAACATAACATGAAAGACAAGAGTAAATTAATTGCCATTTGGTACTTGGTATTTACCACGAAATAAACAAATACCAATAACAAAAATCAATGCGTACATTTATATTATTAATATATATTTTCTTTCGATGGCTTTTAACATTGAGGTGCCAGTTCCGATTTTAGTGCCACACGAGTAGTCGCATCTGAATAGAAGTAAAGTTTTACATACCAGTCTAGTCACTACATTCTATGTTAATTCGTTGTCATTAGGCGTCCCGTAGTCATGGCAGCGAGAGCCAGAGTATTGCAAACACGCTTTACCATCTGTGGCCTCATTTTCACGTAATATAATTTTAAATTGAGATCATGTGTTAGTTAGCCCGTTGTCGATAAAATATCTTTTTTTTTTAACTATAGGAAAACGAGCAGTACGAAGAGAAAAATATTGTAATGAAAGATTATACGTATAAATAAAGGTGTATATGTGTGTGTTTCACGTTTGAATACACTCACGGTTGTTGTAGAGCGTGCCGGAGTCGCAGGAGCCGCGGCACTCGCGGAATCCGGGCAGCGGGCGCCGGTTGACGCACAGCCCGTGCGCGCCCGTGCCCACGCGCACCAGCCCCACGGACTCGGCGCCCGGGATCGCTTGAGGCACGCACGTACCTGCGCGGGAGTTCGCGTATACAGTCGCCGCCCGTTCCGATGAGTCGGAATAGGATGTAGCGGCAATTTATCAGCAGTGACATTGAGAAATTTAAGCTAGCGTTGTAAGCAGTGTCAGTCACAATGTAATACTATGTCATGATTATTGCTTAAAATTCAGCGAATATTATGTATCATATTTCCACAGTAATATTTGCCGTAATTTTCAAATGAAATATTTCACTGCATTATACCTAATGTTTTATTTAACCTGAAGTGATTTATCCAATCACTATCTGTTGTTACGAAAGTGTCCAAGTAGAATAAGAATGCGACTGATAATTTTTTGGACAAAAACGCGGGTATTTTACGATGTTATAAAAACAAATTATCATTTAACACCAGGTGTGTCAATCAATGTGAGCCGCCTTACTAATAAAATAATATATTGAACTAGGTTTTGATCTCTGCAAGCTTTTTGCGTTGATTGTTAAATGCCATATGAGAATGGCTGGAGAAGGAATCTACAGAATTTTCTTATAACAGATGTTAAATCTGTACAAAGTCCGGTAAAAATTCACTACTATCTCTACCAATTTTAAAACGTCAATGTTAGAATGTAAAAGAGAGTTCTACTCACTTAACGGGCTGGGTTTGAGTTTGCACACTTGGCAGCAGGTCTCGTTGACCAGGTCTTCTGGCGCGCAGGCGGACACGTCGGGGCAGGGCTGCTGCAGCGACGTGGTGAAGAATTCCTCGCCGTCGCTCTCGCAGGAGTAAGTCGTGCAATTATCCTCAGATCGCCATGTCTCGTCTGAAAAGAGAAGGTATTTGCTTCAGGAGAAACCGATTCGCGGATTTCCGGGAACCTCGACTTTAATCGAACCTCTAGTAGCTGAAAACATCATGAACTTGAATCGAATATCTACAGTAACAACATACATGTACGTTAAATATTTATTTTTGTAAATAAGAGTCCCGTGTCTATGTATGAGGCGATGGCAGTTAACTCACTGGGACTCCTCAGCTGTTCGTCGACGACGCACGCGTGCTGCACGCAGCGCCCGCAGCACACGCCCGCCGGCGGCTCCTGGTAGAGCCAGCCGCGGCGGCACTCGCGCGCGCACACCTCCGTGCCCTCTTTGCGCGTCAACTGGCCGCTCGCGTCGCGCGCGCACGTCACGTTCACGCACGGATCAG